>JXCR01126534.1:127244-152849 GCA_002079205.1 Phalaenopsis hybrid cultivar | reverse complement strand
CAATTTCAGGTAAAACCTGAAACCCACACATAAATCTGATTTAGCACCACTAGATTTTGATTTCAATGGACTCATCATTGACCATTCATCATCAACCACAACTTTAAGTAGATATTCTACCTGCATGGAGATTGTAGTTTTCTGGTGTTTAACCATATTATAAGATATTGATTCAAGGCACCTTCAACTCATTGCATAGAGTTCAAACACAATCATCGAGTCTAGTTCTTATGTATATAGAAGATCACATGACATATTTTTCTTCTCTTTATTATGTATTTTCATTTTTTACTCTTGTTTCATACGACATTGGAATAAATATAAAGTTAATATGTTTCCACTACTGTCCAAGTCATTTTGGCCTTATGTATATGAATGCGAAAAAATACAAGTCGAATAATAACAATTTGAACCTCTTTTAGCATTTTTTTTATTATCATTTCACTACCACTTAGCTGTGACCACACTAGTTGATCTCCCATTCATTTTTTTACCACGATATTTCACATCCACCCTACTTTCTCTCCCACATGCCTCCCACCTTTATTCTTTACTCATGACAAACTTCTTGAATTACCCTCATAGATTAATCCTTTGATCATTAAAATCCATATAAATCCTCGAAACCCTAAAAACGTTTCTTCAGACTCCACAAACATTCATTTATCTCCCCTTTTGACACATAACCAATGCCTCCAATGAATCTTGGGTTTCTTTGGTCACCACTATGTATAGGACACATTGTATCTTGTAAGATTATATCTTTTGAATGAATAAAGCCTAGCTATCATCTTCTAACTTTGAACGTGGCTTTGTATGCTTTTCACCCCATAGAACTTTTGTTGTGAGAATATAAAAGACCTACGATAAGGACTTTCAAGGAAAAAAAAAGAATCCAATACAATAAAGATCCATTAAAATTTACGAACCAAACCGATTTATTCCATAGAAATTAGCATAAACAAACATTTCATTTCACCAATCTCAAATCGAAATGAAACATCATCACACAACTCACATGAATACATAAAAAATAAGCACCTATAATTCGGGAGGTAAGCGATCTCTCCCAAGTCCTACAATTTGAGAGGTGGGATATCTCTCCCATATCCTAACCCTAAGACTCAAGACAATAATCCCATGCATAACTTAACCCTAAACATATTAGCTTTATTTATACCCGCATAATAATAAATACTAAAAGACTAAGTTGCCCTAAGGCTGAAAAAGTACTAAATTGCCCTTAAAAGCTTACATAACACTACTTCCCTCCCAAAAAGACATATTGTCCTCAAGATGGAAAAAAAATAAAACTGTTGTTGAATCATGTCATATGGATTCCACGTCGTGTCATTATCTAGCAGTCCTTTCCATTTAATTAGAAATCCTTAGTGACCCTCACGAATTCAAAATGCAACCATGTGAAAATCCTTTGGCTGCATCTGAATCTGTTGGAACCTTTAATTCAAGTCGATCATTAAGAATATCGTCACTCTAAACAGCTCATCCAATAGTTCATCGACCACCAAAATCTATGTCAACTCCCTATCACGAGTCTCTTCCATGTTATGCAACTTAATCAAGAATCTCAACCCTGTGAATTGAATTGCCATCGCCACGATCTTGAGCATAACCAAAGTTTTGCACGAACTAGATTCACCGTGAAGCACCACCAATTTGTCTCCCACTTGAATACTCTGTAGTGTCAAAATCAGTCCTTTACAAACTCCTATTCTCTTCTACACATGTCTCGTTTCTATCACTACTCATGAATCACCTTCCTTCTGGAAAGTTGTCATAGTAAAAGACATGGATGCGATTGGAAGCAGCCCTCCTCCGGGATCGCGCCCAATGTGGTTCCCTATTTAGGTTATCTTCTCCAACCCTGAATTGCACTTCGTCTTGTTTTGTCACTTGTCACTCGCCCCAAACATTAAGATGTCGTGCAATTCCCTCTAGATGTTGCCTATCAAATCCGCTCCTAACTCCTTCACTTGATCATGCCTACTTTCGTTTGTTCTAGCTATTTGAATGTTGCTCTATTCTTCCAAGTGTTGTTGCCCCAGTCCACTTTTGATTCCTTCACTCAATATTGTAGTTCCCAATTTACCTAAAGTAGCAATGCTGCCCTAATGTCGCGTGAATCCTTCTAATAGTTGTTGCTTGCATCCGTTCTCAACCCCGTCGTTCAATCCCACAAACGTAGGAAAGGGGGAAGAGGGTGGGGTTGGGTGGGGAGGGGGTAATTTTGTGTAAAATTCCGGGATCTTCTTTGTCATTTCTTCTAGAACCGTGATTCATCGCTCAAACTGCCCTTCCATGGACGAAAAATGTTCCTTTATGGACGAGAAACACTCATCTATTTCAGATCTGATATGGCTTAAAAATTTCTCTAATTTCTTCTCAAAAGCATCGATTTTCTTGGTTTGTCATTATTCCCGGGATGATTTTTATCATGAAGGTGCAGTGGATTAGTGTGATTGCTTTTGAATACAAAATCGCAGTTGTATCAGTGGGTTTGGTCGTTGCTTGCGATTATATTAGTGCATATGTACCATGAGCTCTACCTCAAACTAATCGTGTCTATACTGCGATAGTCCTTAAACCACATCTATTTAGTGACTAGGGCACTCACTGCGACCCAACGTTGGCTTCCACGATCCTAACGTGTCTCATGAAGGTATCACAATTTTTTGCAATTATGACACGCCACAATCTATAGTAGATAACAAGCTAGCTCAATTGCGATCGACTATATTTTCACAAGGCATGTCGCGATCTCCTCGTTGCTTCCCAACTAGCTCGATCATGATTGTATTGTGATATCTGAAACTCTATAAACGCTTATCTCGTAGATTTTCGGAATCGAATGCTCTAATACCAATTTTGTACAAACAGAACTGATTTTTTAACATATATTAGGGCAAACAAATATTTCATTTCACCAATCTCAAATTAAAGTAATACAACACCACAAAACTCACACGAAAACATAAAAGATGAGCACCTACACTTCAAGAGGTAAATGATCTCTCCCAAATCCTACAATTCTAGAGGTAGGAAATATCTCTCAAAGCCTAATCCTAAAATTCAAGACAACAATCAAATGCATACCCTAATCCTAAACATATTAGCCCTTTTTATACCCCCATAATAATAAATACTAAAAGATTAAATTGCCCTTATATTAATAAAGGAGTAAATTGTGCTTAAGAGCCGCCATAACAGCCAAATCAATGGAAGTTTCAGGAAAGAAATTGCCAATCAAATTTTAAGAAACACATGAATAACGTAGTACACAAATTTGGTAGAACTTAGCTCGTAAATGTTAAAAACTATTTGGAGAATGTTTCACTACTATGTCACTGGCTTATTGTTATTTCTGAATGCTATAAGTTGAAGAGTAGCCTTAGCGTTTGTGCTCATAGCGAAGTCAACCATCAATCTATTCATATAATAATACAAATTAAATTTAATCACTAAATTGATTGACTAATTCTCAACATATTGATATTTGAAATTAAGATAATATCATGCAGCATACATATATGAATGAAGCTAATAATCCCACTTATCAATTATTTCCAAAATTACTTTATAGCAAAATTCCTCCTCTCTAAATTTTGTGCTATCAGCTCCTTCATTAATATTGTGCATTATAAACGAAATATATAGCTAGCTTTTTCTTTGCATCAATCAATCTTAAAAACGACCGAGAGCTTAGCCATTCTTATTATATAAGTCATGCTTAATCAAAATCTATCATCAAAATAATTTTCCTATCTTTTTTGCTTTCAAGTTTCTTAGCCAAACCTCAATTTAACCAATATGTGTAGAGGAAGACAGCCTCCAAAAGGATGTCTTGCTTCCAAGGTGCTTTGTAAAGTCAAATAAGTTGTAGCAAATATAAAAATTGCAAATCGTAGGAGTTCTTCCTTAGAAAACTCTAATATGTTGTAACAAATACAATAATTTCAAGTTGTAAGACTTCTTTCTTAGAAAACTAATTTGTCAAAGCCAAAGCCAAACTATGACTATGAATGAACCTGCTAGTATTCTTTGCCATGGTGAAGGCGTTCCTGTGCTCAAAAAACTTTTCAAAGTCTTCAAGGATTAATGTGTTGCACGTACATATGCTTCCTCTTTTCTATCTATTATTTTCCACTGCCTTGTATGCACCAGCAATGTTAGTAAGAACATAGAAAGCTAAATGCACTACAATCTGCTCTATAACCCCATAAAAAAAAAAAAGCTTCAACTCCTTAACCTGATCCAATGCTTTAACCGACTTCAAAGAAATAATATTGTAGAGATTAGTAACTAGTATGTTGATAAAGCTTTTCATATCAGATTAACCATCAGACAAGAATGTGATTCCAATATATGTCCAAATTTTTTTAATATCCATAATTAAGTTTCTCAATATTATTCATTCCTCCATCAATTTCCAAGTTCTAAGCTCATACACAAATGAAAGTTTAAGAACTAAACCATAGGAGCGTATAGAATCAATCATGTTGAAATATAATAGGAAAATTGCCACATTAAATGGAATAGTAATTTCAAAGAAGAATCTTTTAATGTCCGTATAAAGACACATCCGAGCCTCCCTTGCATTTTAAGGAGACATTCAATGAACTTATCTCACACTATCATCCTTACCATGCTCCATTTTCATCAAATATTAATCTGTCTTTTTACACCTCTATTTGATGGTTGTGCCAAAAAATACCATGAACATTTGCCACTAAGGCCACTATTATAAAATCTACTCTATAATAAAATTGTCATTGTGTCAGCTGCTTCGATATTGTTTAATCATGTCTGCATGAATCTCCTCTTTTGCCTCTTCAACTACTTTAGCACGTGTTATAAAATTCTTATGAGAATAAAAAAAATGTTTTTTCTTACTTTTGTTTTACCACATTTAATAACTTTATCATAACAGTTAGACTGCAAGTAGGAATGTCTTCTCATTCCCTCCAATTTACACTTGCATATTATTTTTTCATACCGGAGTTTTTATATTTCCAACTGAATATGAGAGATGGTGTAGAAAGAGGAGATATGATAGAGGAGGACAATTAGGAAGACAGCAATGGTGATGATGGCATTGTAGCAGGAAGGCAGCAATGTGCTGTTGAAAAGAGAGCGGAGTCAGGGAGTGGAACTATGTGAGACCTGGGGTCAAGCAGCAGGACTATGCAACGGCCTTAGATTGAGTTTTAATGAATTGAATAAAAATAAAATGGTGTATCAGGAATATATATTATTCAAAATTTTGATAAATCCCCTAACCCTAAAATTTGATATCTTCCTTATTGCAAAGGGGTGTGCTCAAACATGTTGAGTCACACAACTCATCAAAGATCCAATGAAGCCTTCGCCTCATGGTATGTTTTGCCAAAACGTGTTGACATGGACCTCAAGGAGCACCTTGTACCGCACAATTTTAACTCATAAGCATACTAAGTCTACGATAAATTTGAGGATCTACAATGGTTGCATTCTTGTGATGTGAAGTACCGTTATGCCCATAGAGGTGTCAATAATGACCCGAGACAAACTCAACTAAAAAAATATAGGTTTGATTTTACCTGAGTACTATATGGGCTGGGTTTTGTATAAAATGACAACCTGCTTAATATTTTGAGTTGATTGATCTAAAAAACCAAAAATCAACCTGAAAATAACTCATTTAATTTTAGGGTCGAAAATACATCCTCGCCTTAACCAATTGATGACACTCAACAACTTATATTCGAGTTAGTTGGATTGCGTTAACACAAAAAATAGTTAGGTAAGTTAGGTTTGAGTCAAATGGGCATGTGTTGGATTCAGGTTAAACATTTTGATATGTATAATAAATGGATTTGAATTGAGTCATGCAGTTTCAAGTTGGTCAAACTCAAATCAACTTGAATCCAACCTAACCCTATCTTTGACTAGCTCCAATATATGTTCAGGGCAACATACTACATTGTGTAGACAAAAATAAAGCTCAAGTTGTGATGAATGTAATTAAAAATCTAGAGTAAAACTAGAGCAATCAATGACAAAAGCATTCATTCTTGTTTAAATCTAAGTTTGATGTATGTTGTTCAAAACATAGTTGTATTTTGTGGGCTATGGGATGTATAATTATAGATCTTAGCTAAAAACGTTCAACAATTTATGTCAAGTATTGTTAGCTAGCTTGTTCACTTTTCGGCATGTTACTTGTTTATTGCTTTCATATTAATTGCTTTAGAATGGCCCGGGTAATTTACATACACATAAGTCTTATGACTAAATCTTCTATAAATAATATGTCTATGAACCTAAGAAGTCAATATGGGTCAAGCTAACTCATTATGCATCCTTATGGCCAAAGTTGACCCAAAGTACTTATTTCTCTATTTTTTATAAACCTTTGTCAACAGCTATGATCCGCAAATGCAAGAAAAATCCTGAGTAAGAAATTGATTGATGAGGTTTAGCTTACATGATTAGCTTCTTTAAAGCTTATTTGAGTTTTAATTAATCAACTATTTTAATTAATTGGGTTCAAATTTTAATGTTAACGCCTTAATTTAAACATACTGTTAATAGAAAAAATTAATGCATTAACAATTTTCTTAAACCATAAAGATCAAGAATTGTGTTAAGCTCATAAAATTCTTTCAATGGTTCATGTTAAGTCAAAATTTTGTCCAACTAAAATAAAAATAACCCGATATAATAATTATAATATGATAAAAAATGGAATTCATCAGTCAAGACAGGCACAAAAGAGATATCTTAAAAATGGAAAGAAGTAGTGGCTTCATGAAAGAAGGTATAGTTTAGATGTAATCCACCCCAACTTTGATATCTGATTAGCTAAAGACACATAAAAATGACTAAAGCTAATGTCTTCATAATGAAAACTTCTCAGCATAAAATTTTTTTAGCTTAAGCTTCTTTAAAATGAAATGGAAAAACCAAAACCAAAGATGTCATTAACTTTTATTTTTATTTCAAGTTAAAAAAAAGTAAGTCATCAACTACACAACTAAGCATCACACAAGACATGGTCCGAACAAACATTTGATAGACATTTTTCCATTAAGATCTCAACTCTGAAGCATGAACAATCGTTTCTAGCAAACTTGGATAAATGGACAAGGGGTGAAAAACTGAGATGGTCAGTCAAAATCAAAACTGATAACCTCTTCCGCAAAATATCAAGGAAAGCCCCATCTGTAACTAGCGTGCTGCTTTACTCTTATCATGTAGCAACCACCATAACAAGCCAATACTTTTTTTCTAAATTTACTTGCAATACTTAGCGTGAAACCACTCAGTTTGAACAGATCTAAATCATGAAATGACTGCATTTGAATCGCAAATTACCTTCCAAATCTTTCATCGCTGCAATAAAAAATCAGAGAAGACGCGTCGAGCATAAATACCTCTTACCATAAACGATCTCAAACCCCAGCCATCAATCGCTATTACAGGCTTGCGGAGCAAACCTCAAAATCTCAAATCAATCTAAAAAAACAAAGCACAAAAAACAAAAAAAAACAAGCGAAACCAAACCGTATATATCGTCGCAAAATACCCCTCGAAACCAAACCGTCGACAGCATTAAACACGAACAACCAACACAACAAACCCTAACACCAGCGTACAGCTCCAAAATACTAGCCTACTCGCGTCGCACCATCTAAACCTCAAATCCATTAACATCATTGTATTCGAGATAAGGATCCCAGCACAATTCCTTTTCTAGGGTCTCAAAAAAAAAGTATAGGAAGCAAAAAACGAGACTAAGATAGATCAGAACAAGAACTTACCTTCTTGCAAGTCAATGGCGAAGCAAGGAAGTAGACGCAATCGGTATTAAGCTTGATGGCCTCCTCCTCTGCCGTCAGGGGTCGAGGATCACTCCGTCCGGAATCCATGCCCCCAGCTCCTCGCTGAAGATAAAGAAAAAGGCAGATCTGGCGCCGAGTTCCTATTGCAGGTGAGCCGAATCAAGACGAAAACCTAGGGCTTCGAGAGTCCAATCCCCATAATCTCATACTTCGATCGAAGAAACAAGAAGGTTATGGCTGAATAATTGCCGGATTAAAAAGGGGAGAAATAAAATTGGAGCAGGTATCCGTTTGAGGTCGAAATTTTTGTCGGGAAACAAACTATTACATCACCACGCCTTATTTTATCTAAAAATTTAATAAAAAAAAATGAAAATTTCGCCCATAATTTGAAAATATTTTCAGCATAATTTATAATTTATCATTTACTATTTAGAAAAAAAATTACAAATTTGATTAGCTAATTTCCTTACAAATTAATATATAAATACTTGCACTTATTTTAAATNGCTTCCAAGGTGCTTTGTAAAGTCAAATAAGTTGTAGCAAATATAAAAATTGCAAATCGTAGGAGTTCTTCCGTAGAAAACTCTAATATGTTGTAACAAATACAATAATTTCAAGTTGTAAGACTTCTTTCTTAGAAAACTAATTTGTCAAAGCCAAAGCCAAACTATGACTATGAATGAACCTGCTAGTATTCTTTGCCATGGTGAAGGCGTTCCTGTGCTNCAATAATTGCAAGTTGTAAGACTTCTTTCTTAGAAAACTAATTTGTCAAAGCCAAAGCCAAACTATGATTATGAATGAACCTGCTAGTATTCTTTGCCATGGTCAAGGCGTTCCTGTGCTCAAAAAACTTTTCAAAGTCTGCAAGGATTAATGTGTTGCACGTACATATGCTTCCTCTTTTCTATCTATTATTTTCCACTGCTTTGTATGCACCAGCAATGTTAGTAAGAACATAGAAAGCTAAATGCACTACAATCTGCTCTATAACCCCATAAAAAAAAAAAAGCTTCAACTCCTTAACCTGATCCAATGCTTTAACCGACTTCAAAGAAATAATATTGTAGAGATTAGTAACTAGTATGTTGATAAAGCTTTTCATATCAGATTAACCATCAGACAAGAATGTGATTCCAATATATGTCCAAATTTTTTTAATATCCATAATTAAGTTTCTCAATATTATTCATTCCTCCATCAATTTNTATTGTAGAGATTAGTAACTAGTATGTTGATAAAGCTTTTCATATCAGATTAACCATCAGACAAGATTGTGATTCCAATATATGTCCAAATTTTTTTAATATCCATAATTAAGTTTCTCAATGTTATTCATTCCTCCAANTGAGTCCCCCTAATAAAAGTGAGAAAATTTTGATTAGCCCAATATAGAAATAGCATGCTATATAATCCCAAGCTATTTGGAGAGGCATCCTCAATTAAGATGAGATTCAAGCTCCCTAGAAAGGTGTAATAGAAAAAGTGAGATCCACATCCACCATTGTGGCTCCTAACATGAGGTTTTGTCAACAAGTAGTGTTAACTTTTATTAAAGACTCCAATGAGAATATTGCAATATAGAAATATCAGAAGTATTTTAGATTAAAAAAAAATATTTTTGTACAACATATGAATATGTTTTCTTTAATCATAATTATTTAGAGAATTTTGCATACATCATAACTTGTCGTGTTTACAAAATTATCTCGTGACTTTCTTTCATGAGACATCCACCCAAACATCTAAATTCATAATAAAAGCCAATCATACTTTTTTGTCTTTCCAATTTTCAATGATTTAATCATAAAATGCACAAATACATGAGTTCATAGCTTTTTTGTTTTTTGTTTTTTAAATAAAATTGAAGTTCAATATATAATACAAACTCATGAACAAGTTCATATTTTTTCTAATTTGTCTTTCAAATGTCCCAAAAATGTCTAAGCAATTTATGGGAGAACTTGGAAAGAAAATTATCATATGTATTGTCATCATTGCATTATCAGCATTTCTTCTAGCACCATATTCTAATAAAAGACCGAATTCAATGAAAAATACAGTGAATTTAATTCCATAATATACCACTTTTCTCTACTTCAATCCCTCTATCATATAAATTTGATCCATAAGATCTCTAAGGTACAAATTGATAGAAATATCGCTGCACGCCACACATACACACACAAATACATATATATGGAAGCAAAAAACTATCAAATTAATATGATAACAAGTGAAGATGCATCAAACAGAATCCAATAATCTAAACAGTGAAAAACTTAATAAAATTTTCACCATCTTGTATTGTAACATTTGTAACATGTTACAAATAACCATTTCAGAAACTAAGGGAAGAAAGAACCCTCATCTTTGCAGCTACCAAATTCACTAGCACTAAAATTACACTCCTACAATCTTAACACAACCTTCTCTTATCAAAGAGCAAGAATAATCACTACAAAAGCAAACGCTCTGGGCGCTAGTACAGAATCAACTTAGAAAATTAGAAAAACTATGGGTGTTACTAAGGCCTTCCCAAGCACAATAGCTACCAAAAGCCTAGCCATTATCATTATTTTAAGTGAAAATTTGACCAATTTTCTTAGCGAAGTCATCTTCATCTTCTTCAGGATCTAGATCTGCATCTAGATCGCCGACGTAGTCATCTTCCCTCTTGGAATCTCCACCTTCCACTGTAGCATAATAATATTCACCATCTTTCTGATCGGTATAATCCGGCTCTTCTCCGTCTTCCATGGCATCTCGGGCTACTGTTTCATATCCAGCATCTTTCTGTTCATAATTTATTTGTTCATCCTCAGCAGTTACTCTATCATTGCAGCCACCAGATATTGCATGATTCTCAGACAAAGACTCTCTTTTCCTTTTAAGAAGAATGCTCAGTGGCTTAGGGCCTTCAAATTCAACAGAAGCTTCAGAATCTCGAAGCCTTGAATGGCCTTGAGAGTTTCTATCTGCCTTGGCGCCTTTCAGCTCTTCAAGTCTTCTTGGACCAACGAAGTTTAGAAGATCCACAGCATCTCTTGATTTCTGTTGCCTACCAAAGTATCTTGGATTGGCAAAAGATTCCGCAGTTGGTCTCCAACCCAATCTCTGTCCAAGACTTCTATATTTACCTGATGGTCTAACAGGCAAATCGGAACGAATTTCTGGGCAGGGTTGCTTGGGAAGTGTAATTCTACCTCTCAGGCGAGTGTTAATGGCGCTACCATGAAGAGGGTTATCCTTCTTCTTGTAGGAGTTATGTGCATGGTATCCATCTCTCATGTTCCTATCATGTTTCCCATAGGTTTCGTTGTAATGAACAGAACTCGTGGCAGAAAAATAGCCATTTTGCTTTCTTTGCTTCCTGAGCCGATGACGGAGATCTGATGCATCCATTTCATCAGGACTCCTGATCCTCCGCGACGAACCTCTTTCAGTGTATAATGGTCTATCTGACCTCTCAAAAGCAGAAGAAATCATTTGTTGATCCCAATCGTCACCATTCTGCTCAATGCCATAATGGAAGTCAACAGCTCTATCATGTCTAAACCTATCCAATCTAGTAGAAGACTCATAATCAGAGAGATAATGGTCATAATCTTCTTCACGGTTGACATTTCTTTTTCCTTCAGTAACTACACCTCTGAAACTATCTTGCTCGTAAAAGTAATCAGTATCCCTCACAACATGATCAACAAGAACATCAAATCCAGGAGAAGAATCTCTGAAAACCTCCTCGGCAGCCTGGGCGTCGTGGTGATGCAGAAGTGGAGACTGAAGTTGATGATTTAGAGGGCTTTCCAGTTCAGCGTAGCCAACTTCAGAAGATTCCATAAAAATTTCACCAGCCTCCGTTCTGTGCCTATCAGGCTGAACATGAAGATTCTGAGATGAAGAATAACTGCTGCTACTTCTAACAGGATCATAAGTTGTCTGAGATCTAGCAAGCCCATTTCTGGATCCTGGAGTGCTCTCCACAGCCCGACCGCCTTCTCGTAATGAGGGAGATCCATTAGCTAGCTTTTCAGCACCAATGTTCAATGCAGCAGGCAAGTTCTGCTGATTCTTACGTTCTGTGATTTTTGCAGCATCTTTTTCAGATGTTTCTAATTGCATAGCGATTTGTGCAGAAATCTTCACATTCTGCTTTGCTACGGAATTAGCAGCAGATGGTGGTCCGTGCATGAAAGGACACTTGTCACCTTTCAAACAGGCACCCTTTAGATAGTAGTAACAGGGAACATTGTTTCTGCCAAAATTATAAGTAAAAGACTTTGCCATTGGCAACGGCATGGATGGAGGCACATGTGAAAAAGCAGCAGTTTTCGCTGAAGTAGTTCTGGGACTCACAATCATCCCATCAAGTGGCTGCAAAAAGAACAATAATGAAATCTAACTTTCTATGACGACTATAGAAACTAGCTATTGCATTTTTTTGTGTTAATGTGTCCTAATCATAGAAAAAATTGACTTCGATGAATATGACACATTTTGCAATGCAAAGAAAAAAGAGATACAACTACCAACTTTTTATTTAGATTTTGGAATATCTGCCTTCCTGGTAAATAAATATTATGAGTATAAGTGTTGAAATAGTCTCTTGACTATACACATGGGGTCATTTTAATTCCAGAGCCTATAAAAATGTCAAAATAGTTTACAAACTCTTTTAATATAGGCTGAAATAGTCCTCAAAAATATTATTTTAGCTCACATAAAAAGAGTATAGGAAATAAATTGACACTTTTACAGACCCTGGGACTAAAATGACCACGGTGAAAGAGGCATGGGACCATTTTGATACTCTCTCTACATATTATAGTAGCATTAATGAAAATTTGAAACCAAACTAACCGGATGACGGAAAAAGCATTTTGGATTCAAGCATTTGCCACTTAACCAGAATTTGCAGTCCCTGGGGTTAACCCTAGCATCCTCACTGTGGCGATATTCACATTCACTTCCCTATATGAAGACTAATTGTAAGAAACTTGATGAAATTTAACAGATAAAGAAATGCAGAAGTGAAAAGGTATCAGCTGAATTACAAAGCCTCCATGGCAATCTCAGAAAAAAAATTTAAAAAAAGAATAATTTAAACGCATGTTAGTCGGACTCGCAAAATCAAAGCTCAACAATAGCCAGGTCAATAGCTTCAAGATTGCACTAAGAAGACCGGTTATTGAAAGATGAGAAATACAAATTGTCATATGGTAAAAAGACAACCTAAGTCAGCGGCTTAATTAAAGGTCAGCTTTTGTCATATTATCTATAACCCTGATTCAATAAATAGGGTTACATATTGTAAATATTTCAATGATTGATAATTGAATAAACGAAATTATTTATAACAAATTGACCTGTCTTTAGAACTATACATGTTAATCTATCCAAATTGTGTATGCCAGGTTTGAAAAAGCGAAATCGGAAACTAAAATAGTTCATAAAACATAAACTATCAGTATATATTTTTAAGTTTTTCATAAAGACACCTTAAATCTCAATATTGAATGCTGATATAAAATGAAATTTAAAATTACCAATCATTTAACATATAAATAAATTATAAGGACCAAGATTCACGATAGTTTCATCATCACTGCCATCATCTTCAAAAAAAATCATCTAATGCATGAATTTAATCGTCATCTGACTCTGGTCATTAGAATCTAAATCTTCTTTAATCACTACATTTTTTTATTATTCTTTATAATAATTAACAATAGATATCATATAATTTAAAATAGATTAATTAATTAATTACACAATTAAGTCATAATTAAAGTACCTTTTAACATTTTGAGCCAAACAATTCTTATGATATCTAACACCAAAATTTTGATTCTTACTTGAGACAACATTTTGATTTTATTATCATATAAAAACACATGCCTGAACTGTGTGTTTTACCGTACAAAAATTAGAATTAGTAGTACTTTTGATGTGATGCTAGGGATAAGTAACATTAAAAAATATTTTAGTTTAGTTTGATAAAAAAATACATAAGAATTGTGGTTATCTGTGTAAGTTCCTCTAATAAAATATAATATATATTTTTTATATAATCTAACTAAGGAACTACCTCAAACACTTCAAGTTATAAAATACCAAGGCGTAAGCATTCGATAAAAGAGACGTAAGCCTGATTGATCATAGCGATTGGTGAGGCTTAAGCCTCATGGTAGTTTTTTAGCACATCAATTAGAGGTGCCCTTCAAGACATGAGCACGGAACTCCCTTTTAAACAATGGTGTAGTGTAGTTACTTTTCTCCTTCATCAATTTGGCATCTAATACATAATCTTAACCAGTCCCCAAAAAAACATAAATCTATCCTGCATCCCACATTCCACAACCTCATATCTCGCATTCACTCACAAATCAAGCTCTAGCATATTGCATGCAGTCTACCTCCAATCTTGCATGCACTGCATAAGAGCAGTATAAGTAGTGCATGCCATCAACTGGTTTGAGCATATCAGACCTCACTGGTCATGAGCATCACCATTCACAATCATCATAGGCGTCCAACCCATACGTAGCCATTATCGTGGCCCTCATAGTTATGAGCACATCCTCCCCATCATGGCCCTCATAGTTATGAGCATCCTCCCCATCATGACCCACTATCATGTCCGCAACTCACTCTTGTAACCCTTGCATATCCTCTCAATGCATTCATTTCCAATCCTACACCCACAATCTACCGCACACCATCACGCTATATTTCTCCTCCTTTTATTTTCAAACCCTGAAACATTTTAACATGCCCCTACTATATGGAAAAAAAAACTCATAACGTCGCCCTCTTCGGTATCCCATCTAGTCAAACATCAACTTAAAAAAAATCTTGATTTTGACCTCTTTGATAACATCATGTACTAGATTGTGATAGGGGTGTTAAAAATTAACCAGAGACGCCAGCCCGACCCAAACTCGATTCTCGTTGATCTGATTAATTTTCGAATCGACTTCAGGTCTAGAATTCTAACCAAATTAAATCTTTTGTTCAAGTTCAGATTGACCCACCAAACCAAATGTGACACAAAGCTGACTCACTAATGGGTCACATGAGTTGTGTTTGGATCAATCATGTTGAGAGCGGGTTGGGTTTGGGTCACAAACTTTTTACACGATTAATTTTAGGCTGGAGTTTGGATCACATAATCTTAGGCTGAGTCAATTTCAGGTAAAACCTGAAACCCACACATAAATCTGATTTAGCACCACTAGATTTTGATTTCAATGGACTCATCATTGACCATTCATCATCAACCACAACTTTAAGTAGATATTCTACCTGCATGGAGATTGTAGTTTTCTGGTGTTTAACCATATTATAAGATATTGATTCAAGGCACCTTCAACTCATTGCATAGAGTTCAAACACATTCATCGAGTCTAGTTCTTATGTCTATAGAAGATCACATGACATATTTTTCTTCTCTTTATTATGCATTTTCATTTTTTACTCTTGTTTCATACGACATTGGAATAAATATAAAGTTAATATGTTTCCACTACTGTCCAAGTCATTTTGGCCTTAAGTATACGAAGGCGAAAAAATACAAGTCGAATAATAACAATTTGAACCTCTTTTAGCATTTTTTTTATCATCATTTCACTACCACTTAGCTGTGACCACACTAGTTGATCTCCCATTCATTTTTTTACCACGATATTTCACATCCACCCTACTTTCTCTCCCACATGCCTCCCACCTTTATTCTTTACTCATGACAAACTTCTTGAATTACCCTCATAGATTAATCCTTTGATCATTAAAATTCATATAAATCCTCGAAACCCTAAAAACGTTTCTTCAAACTCCACAAACATTCATTTATCTCCCCTTTTGACACATAACCAATGCCTCCAATGAATCTTGGGATTCTTTGGTCACCACTATGTATAGGACCCATTGTATCTTGTATGGTTATATCTTTTGAATGAATAAAGCATAGCTATCATTTTCTAACTTTGAACGTGGCTTTGTATGCTTTTCACCCCATAGAGCTTTTGTTGTGAGAATATAAAAGACCTAAGATAAGGACTTTCAAGGAAAAAAAAAGAATCCAATACAATAAAGATCCATTAAAATTTTTATGTGAAGTCATTGATACGAACCAAACCGATTTATTCCATAGAAATTAGCATAAACAAACATTTCATTTCACCAATCTCAAATCGAAATGAAACATCATCACACAACTCACATGAATACATAAAAAATAAACACCTATAATTCGAGAGGTAAGCGATCTCTCCCAAGTCCTACAATTCGAGAGGTGGGATATCTCTCCCATATCCTAACCATAAGACTCAAGACAATAATCTCATGCATACTTTAACCTTAAACATATTAGCTTTATTTATACCCGCATAATAATAAATACTAAAAGACTAAGTTCTACATAAAAAATAAACACCTATAATTCGAGAGGTAAGCGATCTCTCCCAAGTCCTACAATTCGAGAGGTGGGATATCTCTCCCATATCCTAACCCTAAGACTCAAGACAATAATCTCATGCATACTTTAACCTTAAACATATTAGCTTTATTTATACCCGCATAATAATAAATACTAAAAGACTAAGTTCTACATAAAAAATAAACACCTATAATTCGAGAGGTAAGCGATCTCTCCCAAGTCCTACAATTCGAGAGGTGGGATATCTCTCCCATATCCTAACCCTAAGACTCAAGACAATAATCTCATGCATACCTTAACCTTAAACATATTAGCTTTATTTATACCCGCATAATAATAAATACTAAAAGACTAAGTTGCCCTAAGGCTGAAAAAGTACCAAAATTACCCTTAAAAGCTTACATAACACTACTCCCCTCCCAAAAAGACATATTGTCCTCAAGATGGAAAAAAAATAAAACTGTTGTTGAATCATGGATTCCACGTCGTGTCATTATCTAGCAATCCTTTCCATTTAATTAGAAACCCTTAGTGACCCTCACAAATTCAAAATGCAACCATGTGAAAATCCTTTGTCTGCATCTGAATCTGTTGGAACCTTTAATTCAAGTCGATCATTAAGAATATTGTCACTCTAAACAACTCATCCAATAGTTCATCGACCACCAAAATCTATGTCAACTCCGTATCACGAGTCTCTTCCATGTTATGCAACTTAATCAAGAATCTCAACCCTGTGAATTGAATTGCCATCGCCACGGTCTTGAGCATAACCAAAGCCTTGCGCGAACTAGATTCACCGTGAAGCACCACCAATTTGTCTCCCACCTGAATACTTTGTAGTGTCAAAATCAGTCATTTACAAACTCCTATTCTCTTCTACACATGCCTCGTTTCTATCACTACTCATGAATCACCTTCCTTCTAGAAAGTTGTCATAGTAAAAGACATGGATGCGATTGGAAGCAGCCCTCCTCCGGGATCCCGCCCAATGTGGTTCCCTATTTAGGTTATCTTCTCCAACCCTGAATTGCACTTCGTCCTGTTTTGTCACTTGTCACTCGCCCCAAACATTAAGATGTCGTGCAATTCCCTCTAGATGTTGCCTATCAAATCCGCTCCTAACTCCTTCACTTGATCATGCCTACTTTCGTTTGTTCTAGCTATTTGAATGTTGCTCTATTCTTCCAAGTGTTGTTTCCCCAGTCCACTTTTGATTCCTTCTCTCGATATTGTAGTTCCCAATTTACCTAAAGTAGCAATGCTGCCCTAATGTCGCGTGAAACCTTCTAATAGTTGTTGCTTGCATCCGTTCTCAACCCCGTCGTTCAATCCCACAAAAGTAGGAAAGGGGGAAGATGGTGGGGTTGGGTGGGGAGGGGGTAATTTTGTGTAAAATTCCATGATCTTCTTTGTCATTTCTTCTAGAACCTTGATTCATCCCTCAAACTGCCCTTCCATGGACGAAAAATGTTCCTTTATGGACGAGAAACACTCATCTATTTCAGATCTGATGTGGCTTAAAAATTTCTCTAATTTCTTCTCAAAAGCATCGATTTTCTTGGTTGTCATTATTCCCGAGATGATTTTTATCATGGAGGTGCAGTGGATTAGTGTGATTGCTTTTGAATACAAAATCGCAGTTGTATCAGTGGGTTTGGTCGTTGCTTGCGATTATATTAGTGCATATGTACCATGAGCTCTACCTCAAACTAATCGTGTCTATACTGCGATAGTCCTTAAACCACATCTATTTAGTGACTAGGGCACTCACTGCGACCCAACGTTGGCTTCCACGATCCTAACGTGTCTCATGAAGGCATCACAAATTTTTGCAATTATGACACGCCACAATCTATAGTGGATAACAAGCTAGCTCAATTGTGATCGACTATATTTTCACAAGGCATGTCGCGATCTCCTCGTTGCTTCCCAACTAGCTCAATCATGATTGTATTGTGATATCTGAAACTCTATAAACGCTTATCTCGTAGATTTTCGGAATCGAATGCTCTAATACCAATTTTGTACAAACAGAACTGATTTTTTAACATATATTAGGGCAAACAAATATTTCATTTCACCAATCTCAAATTAAAGTAATACAACACCACAAAACTCACACGAAAACATAAAAGATGAGCACCTACACTTCAAGAGGTAAATGATCTCTCCCAAATCCTACAAGTCTAGAGGCAGGAAATATCTCGCAAAGCCTAATCCTAAAATTCAAGACAACAATCTAATGCATACCCTAATCCTAAACATATTAGCCCTATTTATACCCCCATAATAATAAATACTAAAAGATTAAATTGCCCTTATATTAATAAAGAAGTAAATTGTGCTTAAGAGCGGCCATAACAGCCACATCAATGGAAGTTTCATGAAAGAAATTGCCAATCAAATTTTAAGAAACACATGAATAACGTAGTACACAAATTTGGTAGAACTTAGCTCGTAAATGTTAAAAACTACTTGGAGAATGTTTCACTACTATGTCACTGGCTTATTGTTATTTCTGAATGCTATAAGTTGAAGAGTAGCCTTAGCGTTTGTGCTCATAGCGAAGTCAACCATCAATCTATTCATATAATAATACAAATTAAATTTAATCACTAAATTGATTGACTAATTCTCAACATATTGATATTTGAAATTAAGATAATATCATGCAGCATACATATATGAATGAAGCTAATAATCCCACTTATCAATTATTTCCAAAATTACTTTATAGCAAAATTCCTCCTCTCTAAATTTTGTGCTATCAGCTCCTTCATTAATATTGTGCATTATAAACGAAATATATAGCTAGCTTTTTCTTTGCATCAATCAATCTTAAAAACGACCGAGAGCTTAGCCATTCTTATTATATAAGTCATGCTTAATCAAAATCTATCATCAAAATAATTTTCCTATCTTTTTTGCTTTCAAGTTTCTTAGCCAAACCTCAATTTAACCAATATGTGTAGAGGAAGACAGCCTCCAAAAGGATGTCTTGCTTCCAAGGTGCTTTGTAAAGTCAAATAAGTTGTAGCAAATATAAAAATTGCAAATCGTAGGAGTTCTTCCTTAGAAAACTCTAATATGTTGTAACAAATACAATAATTTCAAGTTGTAAGACTTCTTTCTTAGAAAACTAATTTGTCAAAGCCAAAGCCAAACTATGACTATGAATGAACCTGCTAGTATTCTTTGCCATGGTGAAGGCGTTCCTGTGCTCAAAAAACTTTTCAAAGTCTTCAAGGATTAATGTGTTGCACGTACATATGCTTCCTCTTTTCTATCTATTATTTTCCACTGCCTTGTATGCACCAGCAATGTTAGTAAGAACATAGAAAGCTAAATGCACTACAATCTGCTCTATAACCCCATAAAAAAAAAAAAGCTTCAACTCCTTAACCTGATCCAATGCTTTAACCGACTTCAAAGAAATAATATTGTAGAGATTAGTAACTAGTATGTTGATAAAGCTTTTCATATCAGATTAACCATCAGACAAGAATGTGATTCCAATATATGTCCAAATTTTTTTAATATCCATAATTAAGTTTCTCAATATTATTCATTCCTCCATCAATTTCCAAGTTCTAAGCTCATACACAAATGAAAGTTTAAGAACTAAACCATAGGAGCGTATAGAATCAATCATGTTGAAATATAATAGGAAAATTGCCACATTAAATGGAATAGTAATTTCAAAGAAGAATCTTTTAATGTCCGTATAAAGACACATCCGAGCCTCCCTTGCATTTTAAGGAGACATTCAATGAACTTATCTCACACTATCATCCTTACCATGCTCCATTTTCATCAAATATTAATCTGTCTTTTTACACCTCTATTTGATGGTTGTGCCAAAAAATACCATGAACATTTGCCACTAAGGCCACTATTATAAAATCTACTCTATAATAAAATTGTCATTGTGTCAGCTGCTTCGATATTGTTTAATCATGTCTGCATGAATCTCCTCTTTTGCCTCTTCAACTACTTTAGCACGTGTTATAAAATTCTTATGAGAATAAAAAAAATGTTTTTTCTTACTTTTGTTTTACCACATTTAATAACTTTATCATAATAGTTAGACTGCAAGTAGGAATGTCTTCTCATTCCCTCCAATTTACACTTGCATATTATTTTTTCATACCGGAGTTTTTATATTTCCAACTGAATATGAGAGATGGTGTAGAAAGAGGAGATATGATAGAGGAGGACAATTAGGAAGACAGCAATGGTGATGATGGCATTGTAGCAGGAAGGCAGCAATGTGCTGTTGAAAAGAGAGTGGAGTCAGGGAGTGGAACTATGTGAGACCTGGGGTCAAGCAGCAGGACTATGCAACGGCCTTAGATTGAGTTTTAATGAATTGAATAAAAATAAAATGGTGTATCAGGAATATATATTATTCAAAATTTTGATAAATCCCCTAACCCTAAAATTTGATATCTTCCTTATTGCAAAGGGGTGTGCTCAAACATGTTGAGTCACACAACTCATCAAAGATCCAATGAAGCCTTCGCCTCATGGTAAGTTTTGCCAAAACGTGTTGACATGGACCTCAAGGAGCACCTTGTACCGCACAATTTTAACTCATAAGCATACTAAGTCTACGATAAATTTGAGGATCTACAATGGTTGCATTCTTGTGATGTGAAGTACCGTTATGCCCATAGAGGTGTCAATAATGACCCGAGACAAACTCAACTAAAAAAATATAGGTTTGATTTTACCTGAGTACTATATGGGCTGGGTTTTGTATAAAATGTCAACCTGCTTTAGCACGTGTTATAAAATTCTTTTGCCTCTTCAACCACTTTAGCACGTGTTATAAAATTCTTATGAGAATTGAAAAAAATGTTTTTTCTTACTTTTGTTTTACCACATTTAATAACTTTATCACAATAGTTAGACTGCAAGTAGGAATGTCTTCTCATTCCCTCCAATTTACACTTGCATATTATTTTTTCATACCGGGGTTTTTATATTTCCAACTGACTATGAGAGATGGTGTAGAAAGAGGAGATATGATAGAGGAGGACAATCAGGAAGACAGCAATGGTGATGATGGCATTGTAGCAGGAAGGCAGCAATGTGCTGTTGAAAAGAGAGTGGAGTCAGGGAGTGGGACTATGTGAGACCTGGGGTCAAGCAGCAGGACCATGCAACGGCCTTAGATTGAGTTTTAATGAATTGAATAAAAATAAAATGGTGTATCAGGAATATATATTATTCAAAATTTTGATAAATCCCCTAACCCTAAAATTTGATATCTTCCTTATTGCAAAGGGGTGTGCTCAAACATGTTGAGTCACACAACTCATCAAAGATCCAATGAAGCCTTCGCCTCATGGTAAGTTTTGCCAAAACGTGTTGACATGGACCTCAAGGAGCACCTTGTACCGCACAATTTTAACTCATAAGCATACTAAGTCTACGATAAATTTGAGGATCTACAATGGTTGCATTCTTGTGATGTGAAGTACCGTTATGCCCATAGAGGTGTCAATAATGACCCGAGACAAACTCAACTAAAAAAATATAGGTTTGATTTTACCTGAGTACTATATGGGCTGGGTTTTGTATAAAATGTCAACCTGCTTTAGCACGTGTTATAAAATTCTTTTGCCTCTTCAACCACTTTAGCACGTGTTATAAAATTCTTATGAGAATTGAAAAAAATGTTTTTTCTTACTTTTGTTTTACCACATTTAATAACTTTATCACAACAGTTAGACTGCAAGTAGGAATGTCTTCTCATTCCCTCCAATTTACACTTGCATATTATTTTTTCATACCGGGGTTTTTATATTTCCAACTGACTATGAGAGATGGTGTAGAAAGAGGAGATATGATAGAGGAGGACAATCAGGAAGACAGNTATATAGATATATATATATATATATAGATATATATATAATGAAAAAATTATAGGGATAATTACATATGGACCTCCCGAATCACTGATGCTTACAGATAAATCACACATGCGATTTCTGTGAAGTACTGAACTGATGTAATTACACGTGCCACATTCAAACTATTGATAATTTGATAAAAATGAAAAATATGGGCGTGAATTCTTTTTGCATGTATTCTTACACTTCAAATGTTTTGTGTTGACACCCAAGTCAAAAGGATTAAGAGATTATAAAGACATTTGTGAACAAGATTATGAAATAGGACTGGTCATTGCAATTCAGGGTTTGAGTTGGATGACAGAAGTAAATAAATACTATTTAAATAATATAATAATGATGTGAATGTATCACAAAAATAAAAATAATTATTTCCTAAAATATAGAATGCTCACAATAAATATATTATCTAATTTGAAATTTAAATGTTGACTACTTCTAATTTGATTTCCAATTTATTTCTTATGATTTAATTGTGTTTGAAAGCAAAAAGGATGAATTGGGCAAGCGATTGAGGGGTGGATATAAATTTTTACTTGCTCTTGAGTTTTAATAGTTTGTTTACTTAGATTATTTAATTTAAATTAAATTTTAACATTTTGATTAAATGATAAGGAAATTTTAATATTAATAAATGGTCGATTCGATGAAGCTATGATAGGTTCATTGTCCATAAGCTCTGATACACCACCAATAAATTTGCATCATCTGACACGAATCTCGAGACAATTTTTTTAACAAGAAATATTAAAACTTTAATTAACAGTCATTCAGAGCTCCGATTTCAATAAACTTATAGTCAAACTGACCAGCTCGATGAGAAGGACTCAATGATAACAAAGTTAGTCAAATTTGAGTCAAATCAAGCCTAGATCAGGTCATTAAATCATTCTTGAAAAATTTCTGGACACATTTGAAAGATCAAACTGATGTCAAATCTGGCAAGCTTATAGTTGAATCGAGCGTCTCGACAAAACGTATCCAATGAGACAAGATCACTCAATTTCAACATCATTAAGGTACTCAAATGTCCATTAATCGTCGTTTGATTAAGGGAAGCTTTCTGAACAATCCAATCAAAATGATTCATATTCCTGCATTAATTGCACCCACAATATTATAAATAGAGTCCCTCCCCTCTCACGAGGGGGGAGCTTAAGCCTAGAGAGAGCTTGAGACCTTAAGGAGGAGCTGCAGCTCAGCATCACTGTCGACAGTCGTCGACAGTCGTCGACCGCCGCCGGCCTCCGTCCACCGCTGACCTTCGTCGACCACTGTCTATCGTCGTCAACCACTACCGACATTTGTTGACCTCCACCAACCTTCATCAATCACCACTAACCAGACACGGACAGTCGACGTTATAATCTGAAAAGTATAGTTACTCTTTCTCGTCTGTGGGACAAAAGATTCTCGTAATCATTAATCAATAGTAGATTTTCACATCTAGGCTGGGCCTAATGGTTTTTCCCTTTCTAGATTTTACACGTAAAATATTCATGTAGTCATTACTGCTTATTCCTCTTTCATTTGTGTATGTTGAATTCTCGTATAAAACTAAGACGATAATTCGTCACTCCACCGTCTCGGATTTTATAGCACGCATCAAGCTCAATTGCCTATTTTATCATATTATAGTCAAAGCTACGTTAGAGCAATTTTATTAGTATATCAAATCTACCATAAGACTTGTTCACAATTGAATCATCTGTTCCAAGCCAATCCAATTTTTAAATCACTATTTAGAACTCTTCTAATAAGTTATTTTCAATGTGTTTGAAATTCTCAAATTGAATTCTTCTAATAAATTGATTATCTACTTTTTTTCAACTGTCTTTCTGCCTAAGAAAGAATCCATTAGTTCATACAAAGGGATAGTGACTAAAACAATTAACTCCTTAATTTAAAAAAATTGTATGATTAAACATGAACATAGAAGCTTCACAAAATCTCTCACTAATTCTCTTATCTTGAATTGTATCAACATAGCTTCTTATTTGATTAATAAGTTCAATATCTCTAATGAAAAAATCTTTTGTTGCTTCTCCATCTTTCATGATCAAATTTTCAAAATCATGAATTAAAACTTGTAGCTGGATTGAGATCATTTTTGTAACATTTAAAACTTGATTTAAGAATTTCTTATGCATGTTTTGATTGAGGTGGAGCCATCATTCATGAGAAGATTGTTTTGTTTACCCTTATAAGATCAGTAGCAACATCCTTGTGTGCTTCTTTCTATTGTCTTTGTACGAGAGGTGCTTTACATATTACTAAGTTGACCTGAGAGCTTCCCTTGATCAGATAAAGTTTGATGGACATTTGAGTGTCTTAACGATGTCGGAATTGAGCAATCTTATGCTCGTTGGATTTTTCTTTTCGAGACACTTGATTCGGTTATAAACTCGCTAGATTCGACATCTGTTTGACCTTTCAAATATCTCCGGAAATCTTGTAGTAGTGGTTTAATGACTTGATCCGGGCCTGATTTAACCANTTACCTGAGTACTATATGGGCTGGGTTTTGTATAAAATGTCAACCTGCTTAATATTTTGAGTTGATTGATCTAAAAAACCAAAAATCAACCTGGAAATAACTCATTTAATTTTAGGGTCGAAAATACATCCTCGCCTTAACCAATTGATGACACTCAACAACTTATATTCGAGTTAGTTGGATTGCGTTAACACAAAAAATAGTTAGGTAAGTTAGGTTTGAGTCAAATGGGCATGTGTTGGATTCAGGTTAAACATTTTGATATGTATAATAAATGGATTTGAATTGAGTCATGCAGTTTCAAGTTGGTCAAACTCAAATCAACTTGAAGCCAACCTAACCCTATCTTTGACTAGCTCCAATATATGTTCAAGGCAACATACTACATTGTGTAGACAAAAATAAAGCTCAAGTTGTGATGAATGTAATTAAAAATCTAGAGTAAAACTAGAGCAAACAAGGACAAAAGCATTCATTCTTGTTTAAATCTAAGTTTGATGTATATTGCTCAAAACATAGTTGTATTTTGTGGGCTATGGGATGTATAATTATAGATCTTAGATAAAAACGTTCAACAATTTATGTCAAGTATTGTTAGCTAGCTTGTTCACTTTTCGGCATGTTACTTGTTTATTGCTTTCATATTAATTGCTTTAGAATGGCCCGGGTAATTTACATACACATAAGTCTTATGACTAAATCTTCTATAAATAATATGTCTATGAACCTAAGAAGTCAATATGGGTCGAGCTAACTCATTATGCATCCTTATGGCCAAAGTTGACCAAAAGTACTTATTTCTCTATTTTTTATAAACCTTTGTCAACAGCTATGATCCGCAAATGCAAGAAAAATCCTGAGTAAGAAATTGATTGATGAGGTTTAGCTTACATGATTAGC
>JXCR01126534.1:99598-117690 GCA_002079205.1 Phalaenopsis hybrid cultivar | reverse complement strand
ATATATATATATATATTGTGTGCTAGAAAATTCGTGGTGGTAGAGTAATGGATTATTGTCTTAGCGTTGCACGAGGATTCAACACACACTAAATGAAAATGAATCAAGCTCTGACGACACCTGAAGTTCTTACGCGGAAACCCCGTAAAAAGGGAAAAACCATGGGGTATGGCCCAATTGTAAAAATCCACTATAAGTTGATGATTACAAATGCCCATTTGTCCCACAGGCGGGAAATAATTACTATTTTTTCTTGTTACAACGTTGACTGATGACGTCTAGTAAGCGGTGGTTGACGGGGGTCAGCGGTAGCTAACAACAATCAATGACGGTCCGCGGTAGTTGACAAAGGTAAGCGGTGATCGGCGGCGTTCAACGGTGGTCGACAGAGGTCGGCGATAGCTGTCGACGGTCAGTGGTGGTCGACGACGATCAACGATGGCGAGGATGATCTTGGACTTGAGCTCCTTCTCAAAACCTCAAGTTCTCTCTTAAGCCTCCTCCTTCTCATGTGAGGGGTGAGACTCTATTTATAGTGTTTTGAGTGCAATTAATGCGAGAATATGAACCATTTTGATCGGATGACCCTTAGAGCTCCCTTGATCAGATGAAGTTTGATGGACATTTGAGTGCCTTAACGATGTCGGAATTGAGCAATCTTAGGCTCGTTGGATTTGTTTTTTCGAGACGCTTGATTCGGTTATAAACTCCCTAGATTCGACATCTGTTTGACTTTTCAAATATCTCCGAAAATCCTGTAGTAGTGGTTTAATGACTTGATCCAAGTCTGATTTGACTCGGATTGGACTGACTTTTATATCATTAAGTCCGTCTCANTTTAGTTGTCAGGTTTTATGTACTTAGTATGAAGCAAAATGAGCTAATATGAGAAGAGGAGGGAGTCGGTTGATTGATACTTGGTTCCACGTTTGGTAATGGCTGCCTCAAAACGTAAAGAACTCAAGTAGCAGGAAGGGCTGAGCATTTGGCCGATTTGGATGGATCGATTTTAAAATTAGTCAAATCGAATATAATGGAATCAATCAAAATTTAGATAAAACTTAATCAAAATTTAATTCGTTTTAAACGATTAGATCATGAAAAAACAAAAATTTAATTATTTATTAAAATTTGGCCAAGAACAAGTAGTATAAATCACATATCTAGTCACATAACATCGATTCGATTTTATAAATCATCTATTTATTTCAACCAAATGTTACATATAATAAAATTTTTGATATTTTTTTTGGTTTATTCTACATGCAATTAAAATATAATAAAAATTTTAATATAATTCTGGTTTTTTTAATTTGTCCGGTTAAATGAAAAAGAAAATTGAACCAAAACCGAAAACCAAATATTCAAGTTTTAAAAACTGAAAATTAAAATCCAATTTTGAAACCGAACCAAACAAAATGTTCCCAAAGTGTCGAGCCCAAAAATATAAAAGTAATTGCAAACAAAATGTTCCCTACCCATGGATGCAAGCAAAAATATCAATTCACCCACCCACAAAGAACATTGTCTTCTACTAAGGAACTATTTTGTTCATGCAGAATTCCCCAAAATGGAGCTATACTATCAGAGCAATTTAAAATGCTTTTGAGAATGATTTCTCAAAGTGTCGAGCCCAAAAATATCTATTAAGTACACTTGTGGAATCGAGCATAACATAGAGAAAGTGAGGGAAAGAAGACATTAAGTAACAGTAAAAAGCGAGTAACCTTTCATTATAAAATGACCTCCTATTTATAGACGTTAAGATGTGGATGTTGGAATTACAGGTCTACCCTCTAATCATTTGCTTATGAGTGTTTTTTTTAATAAATTACACATATTGAATATAATAAAATAGCAAGTGGGCTTATCCGAGCAGTATCAGACCCAAGATCGTCCCCTTCCGTCGATCGTTCATCTTTGCATTACCACCTCGAATTCCGGCTGGTCGTTGTGTCGTTGATTGATTGGTTTTGCTATGATTTGCTCATCATATCTTTGAGTGACTCGGCTCTTAAGCCTATTTTTGGATAACTATCTTGCCCTGGGATTGTCGACCAACCGAATGATCTCCCGTAAGCGTGTGATCGTCCTATCATTCATTTATCATCCCTTCACTTGACCGTTGGATTGCCTTTAAATTCATACTGACGTATTTGTCATATACCAAAGAAAATTCAAATACTAATAATTCTCCACCAAAATTTAGGCAAAAGGTTGTTGAATACATACCAGATAGTACAACTAATTCAAAACAAGATGATCAAGAACATCGAAGTCAACGACTTCGTCTAATGTATTGAAGCAAATCTAGCAGAGAGACATGAAAAATAGTCAAGCCAGACAACTAATGGAATACGTTTGTTCTTAAAATTTTCGGAGCACTCTGGGATCATTTTTATATTTTTATTTTAATTTAAATCAAAACATACTTGTTTGAGCGAGTTATTCTTAAAAAGAAACATCTTTTCAATATTTTGAATATTTCTTAAATAAAAAAGTATATTTATAGCAAAAAATCTGAATGTCATCTACATACATACCTCGCAATTCTTATGTATTTACATATCTCTTAACACTAAAACATTCATATCTGCATGAATATNTTTAGTTGTCAGGTTTTATGTACTTAGTATGAAGCAAAATGAGCTAATATGAGAAGAGGAGGGAGTCGGTTGGTGATGCCTGTCTCAAAACGTAAAGAGCTCGAGCAGCATGAAGCGCTGAGCATTTGGTCGGTTCGGATGGATCGATTTTAAAATTAGTCAAATCAAATATAACGGAATCAATCAAAATTTAGATAAAACTTAATCTAAATTTAATTCGTTTTAAACGATTAGATCATGAAAAAACAAAAATTTAATTATTTATTGAAATTTGGTTAGAACAAGTAGTACAAATCACATATCTAGTCACATAATATCGATTCGATTTCATGAATTATCTATTTATTTCAATCAAATGTTACATATAATAAAGTTTTTGATATTTTTTTAGTTTATTCTACATGCAATTAAAAATAATAAAAATTTTAATAAAATTCTGATTTTTTTCGGTTTGTTTGGTTAAATGAAAATTAAAATCGAACCAAAACCGAAAACCAAATATTCGAGTTTTAAAAACTGAAAATCAAAATCTAATTTTGAAACCGAACCAAACTTGATCAGTTATATTCGATTTTTTTGACCGTGAGAATCTCTATAAGCTGTACATCATGAATAAAAGTTATTAAAAATAAAAATCATGTAATTTCTTAGGGCCCGTTTGGGGAAGCTTATAAGTGCGGCGGTGTTTTTAAAAACGCCGTCTAACCGTTTGATTTGCGCGTTTCTTAAACCACTGTCTGCCGCGTTTGAGTATTTTACACTAAACGCAGGCCGCAGGTCGACCTCCGCAGTCTACCCGCGGCCGCGTTTCAAAATAAGATGTTTATCATAAAACACACAAGCTGACCCAAACATACCCTTAGTCACATAACACTCAAAACCTTGCTATTTACAAAACTAACACTTTCTTTCATTTGTTTTTCGAATTGTTGCCCAAACGATAAAATTCTGAATCATGTTTTCATTTTTATCAAATTTTTAATGATTCGTTAGACCCATAAATGCACTGGTTCTATAGTTAAGAAAATGATATGGTGTTAATATTATAAGTAGCATAACTTAAACCCATATTTAGTTCTTAGAAAATTGCTTGCTGAGTTCATGTTGAAGTAGAAGTGCAATGCATATACTCAAAATAGAAAGGCATTCATCAAAATCATCAGAGTTAAATCTAATCTAAATTTACAACAATAATGAATTCTATTGCTATTTTATAGTATGATAAAATAAAATGTTCATACGTTTTGAGCATATCTTACAATCATGATATAAATTTGTATCAAATGCTCGACGTATTAATGACTTGCTTGGGATCAATTTTGTTTTCTATTTTTATTTTTATTTTCTTTTTTTATGTTGTCTATATATATATATATTTGTTTAGTATATTTTTTACATATTTTTATTTATTATTTTTAAAAATGAATTAACTTATTTTATAAAAACATTCTAAACTTCTAAAATTTTTTTGATTATTTATAAAATAGAAATTAAACATGTTATAACATAATAAATATATTTTATTTCAAATAAAATTAGAAACAAAACAAAATATAAATATAGAAAAATAAAGATAAAAGTAGGGTCCGTTTGGGGCAGCTCGTGCGTTTCAGGATAAACTGTTTATACTGAAACGCGGCCCGCGGGCCGGCCGCAGGAGTCGACCCGCGGCCTGCGTTTAGTGTAAAAACTCAAACACAGTTTCGGTTAAGCTGGCGAAACGCGCGAACCAAATGGTACGGTTGAAAACGCCGCTCGCACTTATAAGTTGCTCAAACAGACCCGTAATCGCAAACAAAATGTTCCCTACCCATGGATGCAAGCAAAAATATCAATTCACCACCCACAAAGAACATTGTCTTCTACTAAGGAACTATTTTGTTCATGCAGAATTCCCCAAAATGGAGCTATACTATCAGAGCAATTTAAAATGCTTTTGAGAATGATTTCTCAAAGTGTCGAGCCCAAAAATATCTATTAAGTACACTCGTGGAATCGAGCATAACATAGAGAAAGTGAGGGAAAGAAGACAGTAAGTAACAATAAAAAGCGAGTAACCTTTCATTATAAAATGACCTCCTATTTATAGACGTTAAGATGTGGATGTTGGAATTACAGGTCTACCCTCTAATCATTTGTTTATGAGTGTTTTTTTTTAATAAATTACACATATTGAATATAACAAAATAGCAAGTGGGCTTATCCGAGCAGTATGAGGCCCAAGATCGTCCCTTTCTGTCAATCATTCATTTTTACATTACCACCTCGATTTCCAGCCGGTCGTAGTGTCGTTGATTGATTGGTTTTACCATGAGTTGCTCATCATATCTTTGAGTGACTCGGCTCTTAGGCCTACTTTTGGATAACTATCTTGCCCTGGGATTGTCGACCAATCGAATGATCTCCCATAAGCGTGTGATCGTCCGATCATTCATTTATCATCCCTTCACTTGATCTTTGGTTTGTCTTTAGATTCGTACTGACATATTTTTCATATACCAAAGAAAATTCAAATGTTAACAATTCTCCTCCAAAATTTATGCAAAAGGTTGTTGAATACATACCAGATAGTACCAACTAATTCAAAACAGGATGATCATGAACATCGAAGTCAGCGGCTTTGTCAAATGTATTGAAACAGACCTAGTAGACAGAGATGAAAAATAGTCAACCCAGACAACTAATGGAATAGGTTTGTTCTTAAAATTTTCAGAGCACTCTGGGATCATTTTTATATTTTTATTTTAATTTAAATCAAAACATACTTGTTTGAGCGAGTTATTCTAAAAAAACAAACATCTTTTCAATATTTTGAATATTTCTTAAATAAAAAAGCATATTTATAGCAAAAAAATATGAATGTCATTTACATACATACCTCACAATTCTTATGTATTTACATATCTCTTAACACCAAAACATTCATATCTGCATGAATACCACTTAATCTTTAACATCACATCAAAAATACCGTCATAACTATATTTTTAATATATTTAAAAATAATGTTTTTAAATGTGAAATACATCTTCGATGCAAAAGTTATGACACTAACATGTGTTAAAGTGTAAATATCAAACTTNCATGAATATCACTTAATCTTTAACATCACATCAAAAATACCGTCATAACTATATTTTTAATATATTTAAAAAACATATTTTAAAATGTGAAATACATCTTCGATGCAAAAGTTATGACACTAACATGTTTTAAGTGTAAATATCAAACTCCATATGTTAGATATATAAATACATAAGAATTGTGTGATATATATGTAAATTCCTAAAATAAAAATATATAAAAATTATATCAAAATGATACACGCAAATAATGACCATCACACATTTAATTAAGAAACTGACGAAGCATGTGGGCCGATGCATCGAACTTCTGTCTTCTAGTGACAAACACATTGTGAGGCAAAATCATCAAAACACTAAAAACAATAGAAACTCTGTTGCAGTCTTGCAGGCTCATTCATGAACGGAAAAAGGTATTTCTGCTGCAAGACTGCAGCAGAGATGCATGATGAGGATAATCTTCCNAATCATCAAAACACTAAAAACAATAGAAACTCTGTTGCAGTCTTGCAGACCCATTCATGAATGGAAAAAGGTGTTTCTGCTGCAAGACTGCAGCAGAGATGCATCATGAGGATAATCTTCTTACAGCAAGGAACTGTTTTATGTTCTGATGAGTCTAGAGATGGCCCCAACATTTAACAAATGATGATTGGCAGTTCCAGTGAGAAATTTATGTCCAGAAAAAGAAAAGTTGTGAAGGCATCATGTAGCATTGAATGCATAAATCAAACATGGTACCACCCACTATAAAATAAACAATAATTAGTATATAAGAAAGTGTCATCACCTTTCTCCGCGTGCTTCGTGCTTCTCCTACTTTCGGTTGAGTAAACTTTCAAAATATTGAAAGATTTACATGCATACAGCTCAATTCCTATGGATTTACACATCTAACACCTAAACTTGAGTTTTGACCAGGGCTATGATGACTGCAGTAGGCTTCCACCACGCCGGTAGCCACAGAAAAATCTACAAAACCAGTACCAATAATATTTCCATGAGCAAATTATGCCAAACATGGAAAAGCTGAGTTTCATCGTAAATCAATAAATTTGTCTGAGAGATATAAGGTGCTCGGTGTTATCTAGACTTTGATAATCGGTGTGTTACCTACCATCTTCTAGCTACTCTATAAATATGTTTTCTACTGCTCTCTGTATAATATGTACAAGTTATGTTACCTACCTGTATACAAAAAATACGTCGGCATGAGTCCCAAGATAGTCAGATGGCTCTGAAGGAAGGGGTGATTGATTGCATGAGTGATCGTCCGTAGTTATCAACGACGGACGGTCTCCAGACGACTAAAAGATACCTCGAGTGATCGCGAGCAAACACTTTCATTCCCCGACAATAAGACGCCCATCTTCAAGACACATCAAAGAGCTCTGTCCCTCCAAAGGACAATCGGCTTCGTCAATAACTCTACCATGGATCGGATGCTGATGAAGGAAATGTGGAATGAACCAACGACAAGCTTCTCACTAGTTTTGTCTTATTTTTGTAATGTAATAAAAGGTCCCTAAAAAGCTAATGATTAGGGGGCAAATCTGTAATTTTATAAGACCATGGCTCTATAGTTATAAACTGGTGTTCCTCATAATAAAAAGGTTGAGAACTCTTTACTGTTCTCTATTGTACTCTTTTTTTATCTCTTTCTCAGGTGTGATGTTCCATACCTTAGGTGTGTTTCTTGGACATTTTTGGATTCAACATCCTTTTAGGTGCGATGACGTGAAAACATGTTATCAGCATGAAGAAGAGCTCGACAACATCAACAACAAGAATGCAGTCAGAGGAACATAACAGAATTAGGATGCATTAGGGAGTTCATAGAAGAATTCGTTCTGCAGAGCTTGCAAGATTTGAGGACTGAGATAACCAACCAGATCTCAAAAATATTCGCAAAAATACTCAAAGCGGTAGTGGCCTTGGGGGCAGTCGCAATCCCAGGAGGAGAACAACATGAGGCACACAGTTTTGCTCAAAGAGAACCGCCAGCAAATAACAAAAGGAGGGCGAGCCACCTGAAGAAGAAGGCCAACAATATGTTGTACCAGGACAACGTCAGATCAACCCCAGTGGAGGAAAGGCACCGAGCTGTGCGATCCAAAGAACCACAACAACTGGCAAATGCTTTTTCGGTGCAGCTCTTGGGAGTTGAACACCTAGAGAAATTTAAACTACCCACATTATAACTATACAAAGGATGGTCGAACCCCAACGAACACCACGTGTACTTCAAATATTCAAAGTGTCTATTCAAGAGCTTTGACACTTTTAAGTGTAAGCTGCTCTTTTCCACGTTGAGACCATCTGTCCTGAGATTGTTCAACAGATTACCCACGGGGCTAATTACTTGCTTTACGAAAGTTAGCAGGCATTTTCTATCACAATTTGCCAGTGTCCTGAGGACTAAGAAAAGTGCCCAATCTTTATGAAAAGCAGGGAATTCATGAAAGTTTAAGATCATTTATTGCATATTTTCATAGAGAAACATTGGATGGGTAGGACCAGAAGCCTAACATGACACCGACTGTACTGACACAAGGAGTAAGGTCGGAGAGATTGGATTTTGATATTGACCTTGCAAAACCACAGAGCTACGGCGAGCTGCTAGAGATGACCAGTAAATATACAAATGTCTATGAAATCACCCCCGGGCTCGACCAACAAAGATACTAAAAGAGGAATTTGCGGAGGAACAAATGACAAACAAGACAGAACATACGAGCGACTGTCTGCCCACACTATGAAAAACAACCCAGAAATAACTCTACCCATCGTCAGGAGGATCAAAGGAGACATACGAAGACTCACCATCAACAATCAAATCCATTATCATGAACAGCCATGGTATGACCACGAGGTCCCCCGAGAAACCCCCTTGAGGGTGTCAATGTCAGTGATAGTGGATGCCAATTTAGACAAGGAATTTTTAAGGAAAGCACCGCTAATAAGAAACAAAACATTTCTTTGGGACAACAGAAAATACTGCAAGTATCACGCAACATATTGAACATTTAAAAGAAACAATTCGAACACTTAAAAAATTTAACATGAAGTTAAAATTGTTGCAATGCATCTTTGAGGCATCAATAGACAAGTTCTTAGGTATTTACTAACCCTCAAGGGCATAAAAAATAATCAGACAATATCCAAGCACTCTTTAAATTGTAATCCCCCAAAAATACCAAAGAAGTAAAAAAGCTGACCAGCTGAATTGCAGGGTTAGGCAGGTTCATGTCCAAATAAGGGGACAAGTGCGCCCCCTTCTTCAAGGCACTTAGAAAAACCAAGTGTTTTGAATGTACACCTGAATGCAAAAAGGCCTTCACAAACTTCAAACAATCCCTCATATTTCCTTCTCTTCTTCAAGGCCTAACGCCTAAGGAAAACTTTCCCTTTATTTGGGGTCAGCCTAGAAGTCGTTAGGTTAGTTCTAATTAGTGAAGAACTCAAAAAGCAATACCAAGTATATTGCACCAGTTGAGTCCTCAAAGATGCTGCACTCAAATACCCGATAATGGAAAAAGTCACATTCATCTTAGTCATTTCAGCGTGAATACTCTGACCATATTTCCAAATGCACCCCTACAAATCATCACCAACCATCCTCTAAAATTCGTCCTCACTTGACAGGAGTATTCCAGTCGGCTGCTCAAGTGGGTTGTAGAGCTCAACAAATTTAACATCTCCTATGTCCCTCGAATGTTGATAAAGGCGGAAGTCATGGCTGATTTCTAGGCGGATTTCTCTAATCCTCGTGATAAGATGAAGAATTGGTGATTGGCAGGTCTGTTTGGACTATGTTTACAGATGGAGCCTCAAGTCTATCAGGTGCAGACTTTGAGTTTTTTCATGCAGTTCGAAAGGGAAATATTTACCACTCAATCAAGGTAAACTTTTGGGTAACTGACAACCAAACATAATAAGAAACTTTGATTGCAGGACTTCGTTGATATCATATATAAGAGCTCTCCTCATCCTGGTAAAAGCTGAATCGTAGCTGATAGTCAACTATATCAAAAGAGAATTTGAAGCAAGGGACGAGATAATGGAAAAATACCTCAGGAATGTGAGGAAGGAGATTAGCGGTTCACGATCTTCAGAATTGAGCATGTTTTGAGAGAAAAAAACCATATCGCCGCCTCTTGTCCTGAAGTCTTGAGAGGGAAAACCCCAAAAACTAGGTCAACTTTCAATCCAGGAACCTTTAGCAATGGAAATTTTAGACAAGGGAAAGAAAAGCTAGATGAACTTGTACATCCACTTATTAAAGATAGTGGGGATCGACAAGAACGTCACCAATCATAAGAGTTTCAAATGTAGAGCTACTCAATATCTAATGGTTGAGGGAAAACTCTTCAGAAAATCAGTCACATCCCTGTACTGAAGTGTGTCGGAGAAGACAAGGTCAAAGACATACTCTGAGAAGTTCATGCCGAGGAATGCGGGAGTCGTTCCGAAAAAGAAATACTTGCCCACCAAATCTAGTAGCTGGGATACTTTAGGCCAAACTTGCTCAGAGATGTGGAAGAGTACTCTCGAAAGTTCTTACATTGTCAAAAATATGGATCACTACGTCACCAACCGACCCCAAAACTTTATCCGATTGTCACTCATTGCCCTTTCACCATGTGGGGTCTCGATAGCCTTGGACATTTTTCTTCGTCAAAAGGACAAAAAAATATTCTATTGATGGTCGTCGACTACTTCTCCAAAGGGATAGAAGCAAAGCCTCTTGTCCACATAAAAGCGGAAGTAGTTTGAAATTTCATCTGGACAGATCTAATTTTTTTATATGGATTGCTCCCGTCATCATCACTGACATTGGACCTAATTTACTAATAAAAGAGTCTAAGATTTTTGCAAGAGTCGAGGGATTAACCTCAATTTTGACTCCATAAATCACCCCCGAACTAACAAACAGGTGGGGCCGCAAACAAGGTTATTTTAAATCTGCTAAAGAAATAATTGGAGGGAGCAAAGGGCGAATGAACAGCTCTATCATCTTCAGTGCTTTGGGCTATTCAAACAACGACGTCTTCGGTCACTGACCAAACTTCTTTCATGTTGTCCCACCGGATGGAAGCCATGCTTCCAATCGAGTACAACAATTACAGCCAAAGAGTGCTCACCGCATCAGTCTTCGATGAAGGGGGCCTAGAGGAGTTCCATGAAATGAATGATGGAGGAATCATGCTTGCCCTGGAACTTGACAAAGAAAACCAAACCAATGCGGCCCTTTGACAAGAAAAAAATTAAGCAGAGGATAGCCAAATACTTCAACAAGCAGATTTGAGAAGAAACATTCATCTAGAGACTTGGTGTTGAATAAAGTCAATCCAACCGTAATAGGACTAGCTTTCGGGAAGCTGGATCAAACTTGAAATGACACCTACATTATTAGCCAGAGAATTGGGCGCAAAACATTTAAGCTGAAGACATTTGCAGGAAATGAGGTCGCTCAAACCTGGAGTGATGAAGATTCAAGGAAATTCTTCCCTTAAGTTCTTATGACTACTTTTTTATAAAACAAAATATGATTCTTTTGTTTAATTCTCCTTTTCTTTTTGGTAAATACGCTTGATTTCATCAATGAAACACATTTTCTTGACAGTATTTTTTTTATTGTTTTGAACTTTTCTTTTACACTTGGGGAACTGAGATTGCAAAAATAAATTAAAACTAATCGGTCCATAAATAATTAACTTTTGAAAGTGACAAACTTCACGAAGGGTGTATAATGATCGTTAGTGGCATATAGAACATTTCGACACCCGACCACGACAAGCTCCATGAGGGGTGCGCCAAAGATCGTCCTAAGCCCCGATACACCCGGTAGCGACAAGCTCTGCAAATGATGTATAATGTACATTAGTGGCATATATGACGTTTTTTGACACCAGACAAAGACAAGCTCCTCCAAAGATCGTCCTATGCGCCAACAATAACATTAATACTCAACAGCAATAAGCTCCGCGAGGGGTTTATAATGATTGTCAGTGACATATAGGATGCTTTGACACCTGACAATGACAAGCTCCACGAGGGGTGCTCCAACGATCTTCCTAAGTTCCAATAAAAACATTAACACTTGGCGGAGACAAACTCCACGAGGAGTGTATAACGATTGTTAGTGGCATATAGGACATTTTAGCAGCGACAACGACAAACTTTGCAAAGGGTGTGAAAACAATCGTCCTAAGCCCCGACAATAACCTTAACACCTGAAAGCAACAAGCTTCGCGAGGAGTGAATAACGATTGTCTCGCATGCTAAAACAAAAGAATATCATACATGCGCCAACCATCTCTAACGAATGATAGATTATCCAGAGGCAATTAGCAATAATATAAAAGAAAAACACGACATGAGATATAAAACCCTTAGTTTCAAAATGCTGTACACTATAATTTTTTTTACAAAACACAATTGGTTTCTTTTCTTTCCTTACAACACATGCAAGTTAGCAAAACACAAAAGGAAAAAAATAAAATAAAAAAAAGGAAGGAACATTGCTTATATCAACACAATGAAAGAAAAAAAAGCTTATAAACAGCTAAATAATAAAATAAAATAAGAAAGGCATACAAACCATTGCATATATCTTGGTGCAAAATAACGCTAAGAGAGTATCTCTGCACACTTCAACGGAATGCAAAGACAAGTGTTCCAACTGCAAATACATGCATGAAACCCTAATGATAATGAAAACATTTCCAATTAAACATAAACATGCATGGCAACAAGGGCTGTCAAAACGGATCGTTGTTCGCGAAAAAATCGTGTTCGATTCGTTCTCTAGGTCAATGAGCCGAACAAGAATAATTTTTTTGTGCTCGATATATAAATGAACCAAACAAGAACAAAGATTGGTTCGTTCATGTTCGGCTAGTTTTGGCTCGAAATACTACTCATTAGTTATATATATATATATAGAGAGAGAGAGAGAGAGAGAGAGAGAGAGAGAGAGAGAGAGAGAGAGAGAGAGAGAGAGAGAGTTAATTTGGATTTGCTGAAGGTTTTTTATTTATAAGTTCAATATTATGATTCCTAGAGATTGTAAACTCGCGACTAATTTGATTCCATGGAAAAAACTTGAGAATGGCGTTTGGAAATTCAATACAGATGGTAGTTGGAATAATTTGTTTGTTGGTATTGGATGTGTGTTAAGGAACTATTCTGGTGCTTGTCTGTTGTGATTTTTTGCATCGGTTATTGCTTCTTCTCCTATTTGTATAAAGACTGAGGCGGTTATTGCTGCTTTGAATCTTGTTGTTAGATGTGGTTGAGTTAAAATTATGATAGAAATAGATTCTATGGAGCAGCAGAATTACTGTAATGTGAAAACGGATTATCCTTGGCTTTTGATTATTCATATGAAAAAAAAAAATTNAGAGAGAGAGAGAGAGAGAGTTTGGATTTGCTGAAGGTTTTTTATAAGTTCAATATTACGATTCCTAGGGATTGTAAACCCGTGACTAATTTGATTCCATGAAAAAAACTTGAGAATGGCGTTTGGAAATTCAATACGGATGGTAGTTGGAATAATTTGTTTGCTGGTTTTGGATGTGTGTTCAGAAACTATTATGTTGCTTGTCTGTTGTGATTTTTTGCATCGGTTATTGGTTTTTCTCCTATTTGTATAAAGACCGAAGCAATGATTGCTGCTTTGAACCTTGTTGTTAGATGTGGTTGAATTAAAATTGTGATAGAAATAGATTCTATGGAGTAGCATAATTACTGTATTGTGAAAACGGATTATCCTTGGCTTTTGATTATTCATATGAAAAAAAAAAATGCTTTACTTAATCACGTGTAGGTCCAGTGGTCGTTTATTCATCGAGAAGGAAATCAATGTGCTAATTGGGCTGCGGGAAGAGGATTTGATTCTCAAGTGATTGATTTTTCTAATAAGTTTCCTTTGAAACTTTCTTGGTTGCTTAAAGGGGATTGTTTAAATTTCCCTTTTATTCGTGCCAGTAATAATAGTTTCTAAACTTTTTGCGTGAATTGTATTATTGGCTAATGGTTCTTATGATTTTATTTGCTTTGTATGAGTTGTATGGGTTTGGGGTTTAGTAGAACTATTAGACACGCCCTTTTTTTTATGAAATAAAATTTACTACGGGATTCATTAAAAAAAATATCTCCCAAACAAGATATGAAAATTCAAGGGTACATAGACGACATAGTCAATAACACTCTCGAACCAAATATTTTTCAAGCATTATTATCTGAAAAAGGCTAAACTGCTTGTGAATAGACAACAATCTTCAACATTATCAAGACCCTAATTTGCCATCAGAATTGCAAGCTCCCTGTTCCTTCATAAGCTTTTCTTCACCTTATGGCAGATACTTTCATTGAACAACAGTAATTAGCAGTTGACTTCACATTCTAATATCTTCCCTGCACCCTTTGTCCTAATCTCCTCTTCCCTCCAACTTATGTTATGTACTCTTCTCCAATCAATGAGCTAAGCAACATTCGTTTTTCTTTTATGAAGCTTGGCGCTTAACTAAGTCAAATAAGCTTTCTTGTCCTAAACATAACCAACTCAATTAGGCTAGACTAGGCGACAAGAGAGTAAATACTCAATGTTGTGCTTCAAAACAAAGTTTATTAATTCTAGTAGTCAAGTCACGACTATTTTTCATTGAAATCATATGCAGATTCATGCAATCAAAACATGCGGAGGAAAATACAATCATTACTTCTACTCACAAAAAATCACTAAAGATTTCTAGATTTCCATTGGTTTTAACCAGTAACTTAGCATGCAGGTAACACTTAGCTGTACTAAAACTTTCTGAAAAACTTACAACACTGCATAAACCAATGCATTAATCTCACAAAAACCGGTCTCAGTCCATTTGTACATATTCCATATGCCTAAAATTCACACTGAATTTAAACATCATGAAAGAAAAAGAGTTTATAAAATAGCTACAAAAATAAAATAAAATAAAGGAGTACAAACCATTGCATTTATCTCTGCCCAAAATAACATCAAGAAAGCATCTCTACACACTTCGACGGAATGCAAAGACAAATGATCTAACTGCCAATACATGCATTAAACCCAAATGACAATGACAACTAAGGATTTCTCACCTCTATTAACAAGAAATTTCAGTAGTAGGAAAACTTTTTGAGTAGTCCATCTTATGTCTGGAAATTTGTACTTAATTTTGATGAATTTTATCTCCAAATATAAATTCAAAAAATAAATTGAAACTCCGATAAAGCAACAGTGTGCAATTTGCCACAAATCTGGTAGTGAGCTCACAAATCAGACTGTCAAAAGCTCCAAGATTGATAGAATGGACATTCTATAAAAAATTTAAGTAAAAGAAGCTTTAGAAAAGCCCAAGACCTACGCATGTGGGCTCTCTATTGGGCTTGCATGAGTTTGGCTAATAGTCTTATCTAGATACATGGGCTCCAACCAGAAAGCAAGAAAAAAAAAAAATTGTTTTTTGTTTTTATTGGAAATTTACACGCATACTACATAGTTCNATATATATATATATATATATATATATATAATGTAAGATATGTGATAACTAATATAGAATTATTTGGTGTTGTAAAATTAGGGATATAAGAAAGTTCTCAACTTAATTTTGCTAAGAATCTCAAAGATAGATAGATAAATAAATGAAAAAAAGTTGGGAGATGTAAAAAACTTTTTATTTGGGCGATGTCAAAAACTTTTTATTTGAAAAATCTTAAAAGGGAAAAGATTGTAAGACCCAACTCAATTAAAATAATTCATTATATACACAAGAAGTCAAAAATCATTTTCTCTGCTCAATTAGAGAATATGATATTCCAGTGTTTTAAATTCTAGTTTTTAAATTTTTTTTAAATAATAAGAGCCACACTCAATGAATTCATTGAAATATAAATAAAAAATTACAAAAGATCTTATGAATAGAACTAAGGAGATACGAATTGACTTCAGTAAAAGCAAACACTTTATAAAAAAAGACTGTGTAAAAAAGAAAAATAACACAAATAAGAAGAGCTCATAACATACAACATGTTCACTGAGATAGCTCCATCCAAGACTAAAGCAACAACAATTAATGTGAATAGCAAGTAATTGTTATCTATTCAAAGTTACCATAATCAATGAAAGTACTTGGCATGATCTACCCAAAGAGTAAGGTGCATGATCAGGGTATAATATATGCCTTTAAGAGCCAAGAGAATTAAGCACAAAACAACATGCGCCAGAAACATCAGCTACTTAGTTGGGCACATTGTTGGTGTTGTAAGAATTCATCATTCCTATTCCAAAATATTCCAAAAGTACCTTTATGAAATGAAGAATTCAATCTAAAATGCCATGCTTTCAGGTGAATCTCCAATGAAAGTCTCGATTGTCATATAAATAATGAAGGGTGATGATAATAACCAGGTGACAACATTGAAGCAATACCAACTAGGAAATAACAATCGAACAATAGAAGATAGACAATAACAATTAGGCTATGATTGTCGGTAGTTAAAGCATAACGGACGAACAATGACAAACCTGCTATGCTGGTGTGGAGATCACAACTGGACAATGATGATTGTTAGTAATGGTCATGAATAGAGCTCTATTTTATTTTTATTTTTTTGTAGAGAATAAAAGTTTGTTTAGTTTTTCAGAGTATTATTTTAAACTTGAATTTTTCTACTATTACTCATGATCACGTGTTAAATATCATATATGAGTAGATTATCATGTGTTTTTCCATGAGCTTCTAATAAAATTATTTTCAACTTTGCTTTACCTGTTTTGTTGAAGACATTCAGCCTGAGAAATGCTCATAAGCAGGAATACATAAACATGTNGTGTGTGTGTGTGTGTGTGTGTGTGTGTGTGTGTGTGTGTGTGTGTGTGTGTGTGTGTGTGTGTGTGGCGTGTCTGTATATATGTATATATATGAGTTCTACTGAAAAGCTATATATTATATAAATATAATAAATTTTAGTGGTCAGGTTTTATGTACTTAGTATGAAGCAAAATGAGCTAATATGAGAAGAGGAGTGAGTCGGTTGATTGATACTTGGTTCCACGTTTGGTGGTGCCTGTCTCAAAACGTAAAGAACTCAAGCAGCAGGAAGGTCTGAGCATTTGGTCGGCTCGGATGGGTCGATTTTAAAATTAGTCAAATCGAATATAACGGAATCAATCAAAATTTAGATAAAACGTAATCAAAATTTAATTCGTTTTAAACGATTAGATCATTAAAAAACAAAAATTTAGTTATTTATTGAAATTTGGCTAAGAACAAGTAGTACAAATCACATATCTAGTCACATAATATCGATTCGATTTCATGAATCATCTATTTATTTCAATCAAATGTTACATATAATAAAATTTTTGATAATTTTATTTAAGTTTATTCTACATGCAATTAAAATATAATAAAAATTTTAATAAAATTCTGGTTTTTTTCGATTTGTTCGGTCAAATGAAAATTAAAATCGAACCAAAACCGAAAACCAAATATTCGGGTTTTAAAAACTGAAAATCAAAATCCAATTTTGAAACCGAACCAAACTTGATCAGTTCTATTCGATTTTTTTGACTGTGAGAAGAAGTTGTACATCATGAACAAAAGTTATTAAAAATAAAAATCATGTAATGTCTTAGGGGCCGTTTGGGGAAGCTTATAAGTGCGGCGGCGTTTTTGAAAACGCCGTCTAACCGTTTGATTTGCGCATTTTTAAAAACGTTGTCTGTCACGTTTGAGTTTTTTATACTAAACTCAGGCCGCAGGTCGACCTCCACGGCCGACCCGCGACCGCGTTTCAGAATAAGGTGTTTATCATGCAATGCACAAGCTGACCCAAACATACCCTTAGTCACATAATACTCAAAACTTTACTATTGACAAAACCAACACTTTCTTTCATTTGTTTTTCGAATTGTCGCCCAAACGATAAAGTTCGCGATAAAATCCTGAACCATGTTTTCATTTTTATCAAATTTTTAATGATTCGTTAGACTCGTAAATGCGTTGGTTCTATAATTAAAAAAAAAGATATGGGTGTTAATATTATAAGTAGCATAACTTAAAACCATAATTAGTTCTTAGAAAATTGCTTGATGAGTTCATGTTGAAGTAGAAGTGCAATGCATATACTAAAAATAGAAGGGCATTCATCACAATCATCAGAGTTAAATTTAATCTAAATTTAAAACAATAATGAATTCTATTGCTATTTTATAGTATGATAAAATAAATTACTATCCTTTTGATTAAATGTTCATACGTTTTGAGCATATCTTACAATCATGATATATATTTGTATCAAATGCTCGGCGTATGAATGACTTGTTCGGGATCAATTTTATTTTCTATTTTTATTTTTTTCTTTCTTTATG
>JXCR01126534.1:54034-99367 GCA_002079205.1 Phalaenopsis hybrid cultivar | reverse complement strand
GAAGCCTAAGTTATCCCTAATGGACGGTATGAGTCCATATGGGATCAATTTCAATTTTTATTTTTTTTTATTTTCTTTTATTTCAAAAACATATTGATTTAGTATATTTTTTACATGTTTTTATTTATTATTTTTAAAAATAAATTAACTTATTTTATAAAAACATTCAAAACTTCTAAAAATTATTTTGATTATTTATAAAATAAAAATTAAACATGTTATAACATAATAAATATATTTTATTTCAAATAAAAATAGAAACAAAACAAAATATAAATATAGAACAACAAAGATAAAAGTAATCGCAAACAAAATGTTCCCCACCCATGGATGCAAGCAAAAATATCAATTTACCCACCCACAAAGAACATGGTCTTCTACTAAGGAACTGTTTTGTTCCTGCAGAATTCCCCAAAATGGAGCTATACTATCAGAGCAACTTAAAATGCTTTTAAGAATGATTTCTCAAAGTGTCGAGCCCAAAAATGTCTACTAAGTACACTCGTGGAATAGAGCATAACATAGAGAAAGAGAGGGAAAAAAGACAGTAAGTAACGGTACAAAGCGAGTAACATTTCATTATAAAATGACCTCTTATTTATAGACGTTAAGATGTGGATGTTGGAATTACAGATATACCCTCTAATCATTTGCTTATGAGGGTTTTTTTTTAATAAATTACACATATTGAATATAATAAAATAGCAAGTGGGCATATCCAAGCCATATGAGGCCCAAGGTCGTTCCCTTCCGTCGATCGTTCATCTTTACATTACCGCCTCGATTTCCGGCCGGTCGTAGTGTCGTTGATTGATTGGTTTTGCTAGGAGTTGCTCATCATATCTTTGAGTGACTCGGCTCTTAGGCCTATTTTTGGATAACTATCTTGCCCTGGGATTGTCAACCAATCGAATGATCTCCCATAAGCGTGTGATCGACTGATCATTCATTTATCATCTCTTCACTTGACCGTTGGATTGTCTTTAGATTCATACTGACGTATTTTTCATATACCAAAGAAAATTCAAATGCTAATAATTCTCCTCCAAAATTTATGCAAAAGGTTGTTGAATACATACCACATAGTACAACTAATTCAAAACAGGATGATCATGAACATCGAAGTCAATGGCTTTGTCAATTGTATTGAAGCAGATCTAGTAAAGAGATGAAAAATAGTCAAGCCAGACAACTAATGGAATAGGTTTGTTCTTAAAATTTTCGGAGCACTCTGTGATCATTTTTATATTTTTATGTTATATTAAATCAAAACATACTTGTTTGAGCGAGTTATTCTAAAAACAAACAAAAAATCTGAATGTCATTTACATACCTCGCAATTCTTATGTATTTACATATCTCTTAACACCAAACCATTCATATTTGCATGTATGTCACTTAATCTTTAACATCACATCAAAAATACCGCCATAACTATATTTTTAATATGTTTAAACAAACACATTTTTAAAAGTGAAATACATCTTCGATGCAAAAGTTATGACACTAACATGTTTTACGTGTAAATATCAAACTTCATACGTTAGATATATAAATACATAAGAATTGTGTGATATGTATGTAAATTCCTAAAATTAAAATATATAAAAATTATATCAACTAAATATATTTAAATAAAAATAAAAATAAAAATAAAAATGATACACGCAAATAATGACCATCACACATTTAATCAAGAAAGTGACGAAGCATGTGGCCGACGCATCGAACTTCTGTCTTCTAGTGACAAACACATTGTGAGGCAAAATCATCAAAACACTAAAAACAATAGAAACTCTGTTGCAGTCTTGCAGACCCATTCATGAATGGAAAAAGGTTTTTCTGCTGCAAGACCGCAGCAGAGATGCAAGATGAGGATAATCTTCTTACAGCAAGGAACTGCTTTATGTTCTGATGAGTCTACAGATGGCCCCAACATTTAACAAATGATGATTGGCAGTTCCAGTGAGAAAAGAGAAGTTTAAATTGAAATTCATGTCCAGAAAAAGAAAAGTTATGAAGGCATCATCTAGCATTGAATGCATAAATCAAACATGGTACCACAAACAATAATTAGTATATAAGAAAGTGTCATCACCTTTCTCCGCGTGCTTCTCCTACTTTCGGTTGAGCAAACTTTTAAAAAATTGAAAGATTTACATGCAGACAACTCAATTCCTATGGATTTACACATCTAACACCTAAACTTCAATTTTGACCAGGGCTATGATGACTGCAGTAGGCTTCCACCACGCCGGTAGCCACAGAAAAATCTATAAAACCAGTACCAATAATATTTCCATGAGCAAATTATGCCAAACAAGGAAAAGCTGAGTTTCATCGTGAATCAATAAATTTGTCTGAGAGGTAAAAGGTGCTCAATGTTATCTAGACTCTGATAATCGGTTTGTTACCTACCATCTTCTAGCTACTCTATAAATATGTTTTCTACCGCTCTCTATCTAATATTTACAAGTTATGTTACCTACCTATATATAAAAAATACGTCGGCATGAATCCCAAGGTAGTCAGATGGCTCTGAAGGAAGGGGTGATTGACTGCATGGCTGATCGTCTGTAGTTATCAACGACGGACGGTCTCCAGACAACCGAAAGATACCTCGAGTGATCGCCAACAAACACTTTCATTCCCCAACAATAGGATGCCCATCTTCAAGGCACATCAAAGAGCTCTGTCCCTCCGAAGGACAATCGGCTTTGTCAATACCTCTACCATGGATTGGATGCTGTTGAAGGAAATGTGGAATGAACGATCGGCAAGCTTCTCACTAGTTTTGTCTTATTTGTGTAATGTACTAAAAGGTCCCTAAAAAGCTGATGATTAGGGGGCAAATCTGTAATTTTATAAGACCATGACTTTATAGTTATAAATAGACGTTCCTCATAATAAAAAGGTTGAAAACTCTTTACTGTTCTCTATTGTACTCTCTTTTATCTCTTTCTCAGGTGTGGCGTTCCATACCTTAGGTGTGTTTCTTGGACATTTTTGGATTCAACATCCTTTAAGTGCGATGACGTGAAAACATGTTATCAACAAGAAGAAGAGCTCAACAACAACAACAACAAGAATGCAGTCAGAGGAACATAACAGAATCATGATGCACTAGGTAGTTCATAGAAGAATTCGCTCGGCCAAGCTTGCAAGATTTGAGGAGTCAAGAAACCAACCAGATCTCAAAAAAATTCACAAAAGTACTCAAAGCGATAGTGGCCTTGGGAGCAGTTGCAATCCTAGGAGGAGAACAGCATGAGGCACACAGTTCTGCTTAAAAAGAACCGCCAGCAATTAACAGAAGGAGGGCGAGCCATCTGAAGGAGAAGGCCAACAATATGTTGTACCAGGACAACGCCGGATCAACCTCAGTGGAGGAAAGGCACCGAACTGTGTGATCCAAAGAACCACAACAACTGGCAAATGCTTTTTCGTTGCAGCTCTTAGGAGTTGAGACCATCTGTAACCATACAAAGGATGGTCGAACCCCAACGAACACCACGTGTACTTCGAATCTTCGAAGTGTCTGTTCAAGAGCTTTGACACTTTTAAGTGTAAGCTGTTATTTTCCACGTTGAGACCATCTGTCCTGAGATTGTTCAACAGATTACCCACCGGGCTAATTACTTGCTTTGCAGAAGTTAGCAGGCATTTTCTATCACAATTTGCCAGTGTCCTGAAGCCTAAGAAAAGTGCTCGATCTTTATGAAAAGCAAGGAGTCGATGAAAGTTTACGATCATTTATTGCTCATTTTCACAGAGTTACATTGGATGTGTAAGACCAGAAGCCTAACATGGCCCCGGCCGTACTGACACAAGGAGTAGGGTCGGAGAGATTGGATTTTGATCTTGACCTTGCAAAACCACAGAGTTAGGGCGAGCTGCTAGAGATGACCAATAAATATATAAATGTCCATGAAATCACCCCCGGGCTCGACCAACAAAGATATTAAAAGAGGCAATCGCGGAGGAACAAATGACAAACAAGACAGAACATATGAGCGACTGTCCGCCCACAATATGAAAAACAACCCAGAAAGAACTCTATCCATCGTCAGGAGGATCAGAGGAGACATACGAAGACTCGCCATCAGCAATCAAATCCATTATCATGAACAACCCTGGTATGACCACGTGGTCCCCCGAGAAACCCCCTTGAGGGTGTCAATGGCAGCAATAGTGGTTGTCAATTAAGACAAGAAATTTTTAAGGAAAACACCGCTAATAAGAAACATAGCCTTTCTTTGGGACAACAAGAAATACTGCAAGTGTCGCGCAACATATTAAACATTTAAAAGAAGCCATTCAAACACTTCAAAAATTTAACATGAAGTTAGAACTGCTGAAATGCATCTTTGAGGCATCAACAGAAAAGTTCTTAGGTATTTAATAACCCTCAAGGGCATAAAAAATAATACAAACAGTATCCAAGCACTCCTTGAATTGTAATCCCTCAGAAATGCCAAAGAAATAAAAAAGCTGACCAACTGAATTGCAGGGTTAGGCAGGTTCATGTCCAAATAAGGGGACAAGTGCGCCCCCTTCTTCAAGGCACTTAGAAAAACCAGGTGTTTTGAACGTACAACTTAATGCGAAGAGGCCTTTGCAAACTTCAAACAATCCCTCGTATTTCCTCCTCTTCTTTAAGGCCCAAAGCCTAAGGAAAACTTTCCCTTTATTTTGGGGTCAGCTTAGACATCGTTATGTTAGTTCTGATTAGTGAAGAGCTCAAAAAGCAATACCAAGTATATTGCACCAGTCGGGTCTTCAAAGACGTTGCACTCAAATACCCGATAATGGAAAAAGTCACATTCATCTTAGTCATTTCAGCTTGAATGCTCTGACCATATTTCCAAATGCACCCCTACAAATCATCACCGACCATCCTCTAAAATCCGTCCTCACTTGACAAGAGTATTCCAGTCGGCTGCTCAAGTGTGTCGTAGACCTCAACAAATTTAACATCTCCTATGTCCCTCGAATGTTGATAAAGGCGCAAGTCATGGCTGATTTCTAGCCGGATTTCTCTAATCCGCGTGATACAAATGAAGAATTGGTGATTGACAGGTCTGTTTGGACTCTGTTCATAGATGGAGCCTCAAGTCTATCAGGTGCAGAACTTGGAGTTTTTTCATGCAGTCCGAAAGGGAAAATATTTACCACTCAATCAAGGTAAACTTTTTGGTAACTGGCAACAAAACATAATATGAAACTTTGATTGCAGGTCTTTTCTTGACATCAGATATGAGAGCTCTCTTCATCCTAGTAAAAGTTGAATGGTAGTTGATAGTCAACTATATCAATAGAGAATTTTAAGCAAGGGACGAGATAATGGAAAAATACCTCGGGAATGTGAGGAAGGAGATCAACGCTTCATGATCTTCATAATTGAGCATGTTTTGAGAGAAGAAAACCAGATCCCGACCTCCTGTCCTAGATTCTTCACCTAAGAGAGGGAAAATCCCAAAAACTAGGTCAACCTTCAATCGAGGAACCTTTAGCAATGGAAATGTTAGACATGGGAAAGAAAAGCTAGATGAACTTGTACATCCACTACCTAAAAATAGGGGGGATCGACAAGAAGTCACCAATCATAAGAGTTTCAAATGTAGAGCTGCTCAATATCTAATGGTTGAGGGAAAACTCTTCAGAAAATCAGTCACATCCCTGTACTGAAGTGTGTCGGAGAAGACGAGGTCAAAGACATCCTCCGAGAAGTTCATGCCGAGGAATGCGGGAGTCATTTCGAAAAAGAAATGCTAGCCCACCAAATCCAGTAGCTGGGATACTTTAGGCCAAACTTGCTCAAAGACGTGGAAGTGTACTCTCGAAAGTGTGTACATTGTCAAAAATATGGATCACTACGTCACCAACCGACCCAAAAACTTTATCCGATTGTCACTCATTTCCCTTTCAACATGTGGGGTCTCAAAAGCCCTGGACATTTTTCTTCGTCAAAAGGACAACACAATATCCTATTGATGGCCGTCGACTACTTCTCCAAATGGATAGAAGCAAAGCCTCTTGTCCACATAAAAGCGGAAGTAATTTGAAATTTTATCTGGACAGATCTAATTTGTTGATATGGATTTCTCCTCGTCATCATCACCGATAATGGACCTAATTTACTGATAAAAGAGTCTAAGATTTCTGCAAGAGTCAAGGGATTAACCTCAATTTTGACTCCATAAATCACCCCCGAACTAACAGACAGGCGGGGCCGGGAACAAGATTGTTCTAAACTTGCTAAAGAAATAATTGGAGGGAGCAAAGGGCGAATGGGCAGCCCTATCATCTTCAGTACTTTGGGCTATTCAAACAACGACATCTTCGTTCCCCGGCCAGACTTCTTTCATGTTGTCCCACGAAATGGAAGTCATGCTTCCAATCAAGTACAACAATTACAACCAAAGAATGCTCACCGCATCAGTCTTCGATGAAGGGGGCCTAGAGGAGTGCCATGAAATGAATGATGGAGGAATCTTGCTTTCCCTGGACCTTGACAAAGAAAACCAAACCAATGCGGTTCTTTGACAAGAAAAAAATTAAGCAGAGGATAGCCAAATACTTCAACAAGTAGATCTGCGAAGAAACATTCATCTAAAGACTTGGTGTTGAATAATGTCAATCACACCGTAATAGGACTAGCTATCGGGAAGCTGGATCAAACTTGAAATGACCCCTACATCATTAACCAGAGAATTGGGCACGAAACATATAAGCTGAAAACATTTGCAGGAAATGAGGTCCCTCAAACCTGGAGTGAAGAAGATTAAAGGAAATTCTTCCCTTGAGTTCTTATGACTACTTTTTTATAAAACAAAATATGATTCTTTTGTTTAATTCTCCTTTTCTTTTTGATAAATACACTTGATATCATCAATGAAACACATTTTCTTGATAGTATTTTTTTTATTGTTTCGAACTTTCCTTTTGCGTTTGGGGAATTGAGATTGCAAAAATAAATTAAAACTAATCGGTCCATAAATGATTAACTTCCGACAGCGACAAGCTTCGCGAGGGGTGTATAATGATCGTCAGTGGCATATAGAACATTTCGACACCCGACGATGACAAGCTCCATAAGGGGTGCGCCAATGATCGTCCTAAGCCCCAATACACTTGGTAGCGACAAGCTTTGCAAAGGATGTATAATGTACATTAGTGGCATATAGGACGTTTTTTGACACCCGACAAAGACAAGCTCCACGAGGGTTCCTCCAAAGATTGTCCTATACGCCAACAATAACATTAATACTAGGCAGCAATAAGCTCTGCGAGGGGTGTATAATGACTATCAGTGGCATATAGGATGTTTTGACACCTGATAATGACAAGCTCCACGAAGGGTGCTCCAACGATCATCCTAAGCTCCAATAAAAACATTAACACTCGGCGGCGATAAACTTCACGAGGAGTGTATAACGATTGTTAGTGGCATATAAGACGTTTTAGCACCCGACAACAACAATCTTTGCAAAGGGTGTGAAAACAATCGTCTTAAGCCCCGACAATAACCTTAATACCTGACAGCAACAAGCTCCACGAGGAGTGAATAACGACTGTCCCGCATGCTAAAACAAAAGAACATCATACATGCGCCAACCATCTCTAACGAACGATAGATTATCTAGAGGCAATTAGCAATAATATAAAAGAAAAACACGACATGAGATATAAAACCCTTAGTTTCAAAATGCTGTACACTATAATTTTTTCTTACAAAATACAATTGATTTCTTTTTCTGTCCTTACAACACGTGCAAGTTAGCAAAACACAAAAGGAAAAAAATAAAATAAAAAAAAAACGAGGAAAATTGCTTATATCAACGCAATGAAAGAAAAAAAAGCTTATAAAACAGCTAAATAATAACATAAAATAAGAAAGATATACAAACCATTAGAGAGAGAGAGAGAGAGAGATAGTTTGGATTTGCTGAAGGTTTTTTATAAGTTCAATATTACGATTCCTAGGGATTGTAAACCTATGACTAATTTGATTCCATGGAAAAAAACTTGAGAATGGTGTTTGGAAATTCAATACGGATGGTAGTTGAAATAATTTGTTTGCTGGTATTGGATGTGTGTTCAGGAACTATTCTGGTGCTTGTCAGTTGTGATTTTTTGCGTCGATTATTGCTTCTTCTCCTATTTGTACAAAGACTGAGGCGTTGATTGCTGCTTTGAACCTTGTTGTTAGATTTGGTTAAGTTAAAATTGTGATAGAAATGGATTCAATGTAGCAGCAGAATTACTGTAATGTGAAAACGAATTATCCTTGGCATTTGATTATTCATATGAAAAAAAAATGCTTTACTTAATCATGTGTAGGTTCAGTGGTCGTTTATTCATCGAGAAGGAAATCAATGTGCTAATTGGGCTGCGGGAAGCAGATTTGATTCTCGAGTGATTGATTTTTCTAATACGTTTCCTTTGAAACTTTCTTGGTTGCTTAAAGGGGATTGTTTGAATTTCCCTTTTATTCGTGCTAGTAATAGTTTCTAAACTTTTTGCGTGAATTGTATTATTGGCTAATGGTTCTTATGATTTATTTGCTTTGTGTGAGTTGTTTGGGTTTGGGGTTTAGTAGAGCTATTAGTCACAACCTTTTTTTAGATGAAATAAAATTTACTTGGGTTTGGGGTTTAGTAGAGCTTTTAGTCACAACAGTTTTTTGGATGAAATAAAATTTACTACGGGATTCATTAAAAAAGTATCTCCCAAACAAGATATGAAAATTCAAGGGTACATAGAGGACATAGTCAATAACAGTCTCGAACCAAATATTTTTCAAGCATTATTATCGGAAAAAAGCTAAACCGCTGTGAAAAGGCAACAATCTTCAACATTATCAAGACTCTAATTTGCCATCAGAATTTCAAGCTCCTTGTTCCTTCATGACATTTTCTTCACCTTATGGCAGATACTTTCATTGAATAACAATAATTAGCAGTTAACTTCACATTCTAATATCTTCCCTGCACCCTTTGTCCTAATCTCCTTTGCCCTCCAACTTATGTTATGTGCTCTTCTCCAATTGATGAGCTAAGCAACATTCATTTTTCTTTTATGAAGCTTGGCGCTTAACTAAGTCAAATAAGCTTTCTTGTGCTTCACACAACCAGCTCAATTAGGCTAGACTAGGCAGCAAGAGAGTAAATACTCAATATTGTGCTACAAAACAAACTTTATTAATTCTAGTAGTCAAGTCACAACTATTTTTCATTGAAATCATATGCAGATTCATACAATCAAAACATGCGGAGGAAAATACATACATTACTTCTACTCACAAAAAACTCACTAAATATTTCTCGATTTCAATTGATTTATTTCTTTAACTAATAACAAAGCATGAAAATAACACTTAGCCATACTGAAACTTTCTGAAAAACTTACCTGCACTGCAAAAACCAATGCATTAATCTTACAAAAAAAAAACCTGGTCTCAGTCCAGCTATACATATTCCCCGTGCCTAAAATCCACACGAAATATCAACACAATGAAAGAAAAAGAGCTTATAAAATAGCTAAAAAGTAAAATAAAATAAAATAAGGCATACAAACCATTGCATTTATCTCGGCCCAAAATAACACCAAGAGAGCATCTCTACACACTTCGACGGAATGCAAAGACAAATGATCTAACTGCAAATACATGCATTAAGCCCAAATGACAATGACAACTAAGGATTTCTCACCTCTATTAACAAGAAATTTCAGTAGTAGGAAAACTTTTTGAGTAGTCCATCTTATGTCTGGAACTTTGTGCTTAATTCTGATGAATCTTATCTCCAAATATAAATTCAAAGAATAAATTGAAACTCCCATAAAGCAACAGTGTGCAATTTGCCACAAATCTGGTAGTGAGCTCACAAATCAGATCTGTCAACGGATATTCTATAAAAAGTTAAGTAAAAGATGCTTTAGAAAAGCCCAAGACCCACTCATGTGGGCTCTCTATTGGGCTTCCATGAGTTTGGCTAATAGTCTTATCTGGATACATGGGCTCCAACCACAAAGCAAGAAAAAAAATTGTTAAAGGTGCGTTTTAATTATTTAGCAATAATGATGAAAAATTAAGCTAATCTCTGTTTATTGATTCATTAAAACATTAATTATTCTAAGTCAAAGTTTATTAGGTTTATAAATAATTATTTAGATAGGTTAAACATTATGGTATTAAACCATTCATATTTCATACTAGTTTATACAATTTAATTGTTAAATGAAAATAATATGAATAATTAAACTTTGGCTAATGATTTATAAATTAAAATAATTTAATCAATTAGCTAACTCGTTATAAAGGTGATAAGATAACTAGAGCAATTTTGCAGTAAATCCGCCTCAAGGAATAAAGTTAATTAGCTAGTTTTATATGTTAATGGTGGTGGCGGTGGTCAGCAAGAGTGATAGAGATTGTCTCGACCAGCAGTGGTGGCCAAAGGTGGCAGTAGGGCTGTCAAAATGGCTCGTTGTTCGCGAACAACTCGTGTTCGGCTCGTTAAGAAACTTGTGATCGGCTAGTTCGCTAAGTTAACGAACCGAACACGAACAACACGAATAAATTTTTGTTTGTTCGTGTTCGGCTGGTTTTGACTTGAAATACTACTGATCAATTATATATAAAGATTTGATGANTGTTCGTGTTCGGCTGGTTTTGACTTGAAATACTACTGATCAATTATATATAAAGATTTGATGATAGTATTTTTTAAAAAAATTAATTGACTACAAGGCTACAAAGATTTATAATCAATTAAAAGTATTAATAAAGAAAATAGAATAAAAATTATTAAATTAGATTCAAATGCTATTTTAAATCTTGCCCCAATCCTTAACATATTATGGCTACGTGATTAGGGTTGTCAAAACGATTTTTTGTTCGTGAACCGCTCGTGTTCGGCTCGCTAAGCAAATGTGCCGAATACGAACACACTTTTTGAGCTCAAAATATAGACGAGCCGAACACAAGCTAAGCCTGGGCACACTCGTGTTCGGCTTGTTTACACCCCTAGGTGGAAGAGGCGTCAAGTGGCCGACTATTATGTAGTTACTCCACCTCCGGCCACCACTGCTTTCGAAAGATCTGAATTAGCTATGAGAATTTTATTTTGTTTTATTTAAATAAATTTTAGGACTAAAACGGCCCATATAAATAATCAGGACTATTTTAACACTTTACTCTTAAATTAAATAACAAGTTAATTTTAATGATATTTTCTTAATGTGATTAAGAAATAAAATCACCGTGTAATAAAATATAAAATTATAAAATTAAATATATAAACATATTACAGTTTTATAATACGTATACAAACCATATTTTTATCTTTGGAATATTTGGTTAATTTAGTTATTTTTTAAAATATGGTCAATTTTCTTTATGGCATTAAATGTTTCATTAATATGCATTCTAAAGATTCCTGTGATTCATTCGATTTCATTATTTTCTCAAGAATATCTAATCGGTTTTTTCCAATTGTGCTTTTTGCGGAACAATTTAATTTATTATTTCACGTGTCACATGTAGGGCTGTAAATGAGCCGAGCTTGAGCGAGCTCAGGCTTGGCTCATGTTCGGCTCGTTCGAAATAGCTCGTGTTCGAAATCGGCTCGTGTTAGAAATTGGCTAGTAAACTGTGTGTTCATGTTCGGCTTGATTTAAATATTCGTGTTGGTGTTCGGCTCGAAATTGTCTCCAAAAAATTAAATTGAAAAAAATAGATGTAAAGTGTGGGATTCTAACCTGAATAAAATGTATATAAAAGAAGACATTAACCACGTTACCACACAAGTTGTTATGATTTAAATTTAGATAAAAATATATATAATATATTCTTATATAAATAATATATGTAATTTATTATTACATAAATAATTATATAATTATTTTTTTTTATTTCGAACTAAAAGAAGCCGAACACGAGTGAACAAAGAGTTGTTCGTGTTCGGCTTGTTTCCAATTCGAGCTTTAAAAACTTGTTCGTGTTCGGCTCGTTCGTTAAGTAAACGAGGCGAACACGAGCTGTTCGCGAACATCGAGCTTTTTTGACAGTCCTAGTCACATGATAAAACTTTTTATTGCCTTATAAATCATTTAATTCTTCATGAAAGTATTACGTCCAGACAACGGATATGCAGACGACGGCGTGAATGACACCACACTGCGGAACGTGCGGTGTGATACAATCCATACCGTCATCTGCACATCCAATTTATCAAACATAATATTTTATCCTATTCATCACCATTAATGATATAATAATAATCCATTCCATAAACTCTTACTAAAATAAGAACTTACCTCATGAAACTATCTTACTTGTCATTTAGCACCACACCACAAGGTGCATGCGGAAGTCTTATAAACTATATCCATCAAACTATCAAAGTCTTTATCCACCAACTAACAAATTGTAACTTTAGTCGGCAGTGTATTAGAAAAAATATTACCTCAGGAGTACTGATGCATCAGTACTCAAATGAGGGGGTGCCACGTAGGCTTACCTCAGGAGTACTGATGCATCAGTACTCAAATGAGGGGGTGCCACGTAGGCACCACGGTGGGACCATTGCCTACGCGGCACCCCCTCATTGGAGTACTGATGCATCAGTACTCCAAAGGTAATATTTTTTCAATTTATTATGTAAGGGAAATACATGGTTTCTAGGGCTGTCAAAAAAGCTCGTTGTTCGCGAACAGTTCGTGTTTGGTTCGTCAATGAGTTTGTGTTCGATTCGTTCGATAAGTAAACGAGACAAACGCGAACAAATTTTTTTCGTTCGGTTAGTTAAACGAACCAAACACGAACAGTGATGCGTTCGTTCGTGTTCGAATCGTTATTGTTTGAAATATAAAATAATATAAAATAATTATATATAAAAAATTTATTATATTTTAAAACATTAAATTTTATAAATTATAATATATAATAAAATAATAATAATAATATATTAATATACTATAGTAGTAATATACTAATATAGATATTGTATATTTATATAATATAAGTTATATAATTAATATATAATATTATTTTTATATATTAATATTAGGGATGTCAAACTGGCTCGTCGTTCGCGAACAGCTCGTGTTCGGTTCGTGTTCGGCTCGTTCGTTAAGAAACGAACACGAGCTTATTTCAAACAAACTGAATTTTAAACGAACCGAACACGAACACATGCTTTGTTCGTTCGTGTTCGGTTCGTTTACACCCCTAATGGTTTCCATAAGAAAGCGAAGCGCATCAGTGACCGGTAATCAAAACCAACATTTTGTTTTTATGTTGTTGCTATAATTTTTTGTCTCATCTGTTGGCAACGAATATGTTGACTTCGATTTCATTATGTTTGCTGTCGAAGTGAGAAAATTCAAAACCTTCAAAATCATGTTGTATTATATGTAGAAAATCTTAATCAACGGTGGAAATTAACTAATTAATATTGAACAAAATAAATAAATAAATAATTTATGAAAGTATACTAATTAGTAAATTAATACTCGTATACATAACTCTTCATTACATCCAAGGACCAGGGGCTAGTCGGTAATTTCGGGTCTTCTAATGTATTGAATAATTGCATAACATCTCATCGACATATCGGGAAGTGCAAATATATCATCTGTCGGTACTAGTGAACTGACCAAGTTGTCTCGAGCTCAGTTATATATAGGAACATTCTTTTTTTTTTCTTCTCTTTGTGGTATCGGAGCCCTAGCTCAGCATCAACAACATCGATCAATGGATTCCTTTGCTTCGACACTTTCTTGTTTCGATTAATAATCTATAGTATCCCTCAACATAATGAAGAGATCAACATACCAAATCCGAAGTTCTTAGTGTGACACATTAAGGCTATTTCAATTTCTCCTCTCACATATGATAATTATCAGATATGGAAAACTCATACTTTCAAGTTGTTCAAAGCTAATGATTTTGGAATGTTTTTAGAATAAAACACCATCAATCCACCACAATTCAGAGCAAATAATCCTGAACACGGCAAGAGAATTCAAATTATATGTCCTGGCAATCAGTGGATCAAAATTTAGCTGTAACAATGTTTCCTACTATCCCCACACCAATACAATCATATGATCTTCATCTACAACATATATTAGCCATATAGACGACGTTGGAGAATAATGTATAAATCCGTAAAATAGATCTGAAGTCATCAACTCAAGAATAAGCTACCAAATATCACTATGGAAATTGGGGTTTGTGAAGACGAGAATAATTAGATATATGATTGGATTTCTACTTAGACAATAAAATGTGAAATAAATAAACTCATGCGGGGTTTGGTGCAACTATGGTAAGACTTGATCATCTAAGCTTTCCTTGACATTCGCTAAGAATTATCAGATGACTGGAACTATGTCAGTTCTAGGCTTTGTAATGAAAGTCTCACAACCCCGTCGTCACATCGTGTCATTTTTTAAGGCCATCCAAAGAGGAGAAACCCTGCTCAAGTATGAGTTTTTGGGAGGATAATGAACTTCCTTACCTCTCTTGGGTCATTGCTCTTGAAAAACAAATTGCATTGTGTCTGTCAAACCGGGACTCCAACTTCTTTTCGCTTGCAAACTGCGTTGTCATTTCTTCACAAAAATAGAAAGGGTAGATCAAAGAGCTAGAAGAGGAAGGAGAGAGCGCTTTGGAATAGGGGTGGTGAACTGTTTAGCCACAACACCCTTTTCTGAAGAATTTGGCACTAAGTGCACAACTTCATTGCACCAGTCTTTCGTAAGCTCCAGATTTGATAGTTTTCACAACAGTTAATGGATGGTTCCATCAATATAATTGATTGGGCGCCACAATGCAAGAGAATAGAGCTTTGGTCAAGATTCGATCAACACCTCAATAATCAACGCAACCGCTTTCCACAACGGGCCTAACTATCCATTAAAATGGCTTGGAGCAACGTAGCTAGGAAGCGACGTTGTGGCGAATGGTTGGTTTATAAAAAATCGTTCCAAAGTGCACACAAGTGTGCACATGGACGTGATTGGAGAGCTTCTACGTTATGGCTCCAAGGGTTGGCACCGCAATGTAGGACTTAAACATGTTGGATATATCACGTTTTATCCCATGTAGTACTGAACTGAGTTGTGGGATGTTCCAACAGAGTGGTGACCTAAAAAAGGCACTCTACATGATGCCAGCACACTTCTCTAATGAAAAATTTCTCACATTATTGTAAAACTTTTTTCTGTTGTTCAAAGGCAGACAAAACCTTGCAACATACATATAAATAGCATGAAACATTTCAACTGGGCCAAGCCCCATAGTTTTTCCCTTTATTTGGGATTTTCACATAAAATCCCATGGTGTCTCTTCTATCCCAAAGTCTCCTTTTTTTTTCTTTGTGCACGCTAAATTTTTATACAGTAATACGACGTTATCTCTATCATCATGAATTTCCCAGCATGAAATAATATATTAGTGCACAATAAGAAAGAAAATAGCCAGTATAATTCTCTTTTCTCTCGACAACTTGTAATTTTAAGGTTCCAAACTTTTGCAGTTGGCCTCGTTAAATCTACTATGTTTTTTTACTTCTATTTTGTGGATTCTTGGGCTAATTTAATCCCAAAGATACATGCACCACATTATTATATGCTTTTTTTTCCTCTTCTTACATATGAATAATAATATGATATAACATGTATGCTTATTTTTTTCCATTTTCCTTACCTTGTTATTTTCACTCTAATATTTTTCAGGAGTAATGTTTTGGCAGTGATCATGCCATATAAATTTATGAAATTTTTGTAATAAAAATGTCAGGCGCATCCTTTTTTTTTCTAATGAATGGATTCGATTTTAAAACAAGTATTATTCCTTAAATATGACTGAGAAAGCTAAACAAATGATAGATTTAACTGGCGTTTACAGTGCAAGGCCGGAGATATAAAGCCTGCATCTTAGTCAACTGATTAAGATAATAGCCTGTAATTAATTTAATGTTATAGCTAATGACAAGCTTTAATTTTGTCCATATGGCGTGTTCCCGACGGCAAATCAGCCATTTCTTTGAAAGGCAATTGATTAATCACTGATACTCTCATGAAAGTTTTGTTTACGTCGTTATATATGCATTATGTTCATGTGAAAATAAATCATATTCACCAAAATTGAAATTGATATAAAATATTATGCACGTAAGAAAATGTCGTCAACATGAATTTCGAGTAAATCTAACGAACTAAAAGACAGAGAAGTATGGCTAGGAGGACCCATTGAAGGAAGAGTAGAAGTTTCATCACTGAAAGATCAAAAAACTCAATTGACCAAGTGCGGGTACCTTAGACCGACCGAATCAAAGACCAAAATATATTAAGACGAGAGAAAGCGTTTACTACGATATACTCCCGCAGAAAACCCAGAAATATCCTTGTCCCAACATCGCCAGCCATTTCATAAGTGCCTTCATGACTCTCCAGTAGAGAACCGAGAGTTTACCACGATGTACTCCACGAACCCCCAGAAGTATACTTTCTCAAGAGGTGAGCTATTTGTATGATTATTGTGATTTACCCTCTGTCTTTGAGACAAAAGCTCCTCATTTAGGGATCAACAGTCGATACCTAGAACAGAGCAGCCGACCAATAGAATCTAGCCCACCGACTCAAGTCTGGCTGAATTGAAGCCGGTCGATGGCCCAACTTAGCATAGTCCGATGAATGAGTCCTGCCGAACCAAGGCCAGCTAAACTCAGCTGAACGAGTAATGGGGTAGTCGAACCATAAGTTCATTTATGTAAATACATAAAAGTTCTTGTAACAACGCTTATTAAAATATGTGGTAAGTATGTAATTATATAGACAGTACCGTTCCATCTTTTATAAATAGAAGAACCATTTCTTCAATAAGAGCTAATCTAAAATCTTTTCTACTATTCATTTCTTGTGCGCTGTATGCTCTGTCTCTTTTTTGTTTTATGTTTTATTCCTTATAATACGTGACTCCGAACTAATTTAAATTCAACAATTATGATTTTTTATTTTGGTCATATAGACAACATTCGATCCCTTTTTATGAATAAGCATACTCCCACAAAATTAGATATCCATGAAAAATTTTAGAAAAATATCTTATTTTAATTTTATCTTCTGCCAAATTTAGGTCATCTTGCTCTGCGGAAAACACAGAAAACACAAGGCTCATCTCTTTCGCTTGATTTATGCATTGATTTGAACTGTAGTTTTGACTGTCGCTACAGCGCATGAAAATGATATTTGGCTTATTTAACACTGCAGACAGTTATTGCGTACTGCAAAACTTCTACGAGTTTGTCCATCATGTTTGCATACAAGAACCCTGAATTTTTATATAATACGTCCCTATCAAATAAAAGACTGTAATTTGGACTATTAGTTAAGACTTGGTTCTGAATATAATGAGTTATATTTATAGTTTATTAGTTTTTAAAAATGTTGGTCAAAACTGTATTGATTTTGAGTTTTTAGCTTTTTTTTTTAGATGCTGCCATTTAATTAATATTTCTTAAAGCGTAACTAAAGGAGTAATTGTATTATTAAGGGTCCATTTGGGGCAGCTTATAAGTGCGGGCGGCGTTTTCAAAACGCCGTCGTACTGTTTGGTTCGCACTTTTCATGAGCTTATCCGAAACTGCGTTTAGTTTTTAAACTAAACGCAGACCGCGGGTCGACCCCTACGGCCTGCCCGCGGCCTGCGTTTCATGATAAACAGCTTATCCTGAAATACACAAGCTGCCTCAAACGGACCATAAATTAATAAGAAAATATTATTTTCAATCATAAGTTTAGAGAAAGATGCGAATATGAAATAATATTTATTTATATTTCATTATTTTCAACTAAAACGTGATTATAATATTAAGCTCAAATAATTGTAAAAAAAAAAATTGTACATGCAAAGAGTGATTTTAAAACCTTAATTACATCCGTAAATATATGTAAAGATTAATAAATATCCAAATCATTAGTGCAAGCGAAATATTTATGGTGTTTCATAGTTAGCAAAAATATTATGCATGTTGTCTGGATGTGCGTACGATATCGTGGATTTGACCATGCCGCTGTGCACAATAATATCGTCGAATCCACATCATCTTCCGCACATACGGGTGCTTGAACGTAATATTTTCTTCTATAGTTGAGCTCGTAAGCTTAACCCATTGCTACCATCATTTATCCAAATAGAAAAAAAAAATCATAAAATAAGAGCTTCATTGCATGTACTACATACTTCTTATCTCAAAGTTAAATAAAATTAGGGCTACACTCTTAACAAAAAATACTTAAGTTCTAAACTATCAGAAAACAAATTCATAAGCTCAATCCATTATGTCTGTTGGTTGGATGTGCGTACGATATCGTGAATTTGACCATGCCGCTGTGCACAGTAACGTCGTCATTGTCTGCACATACTGATGTTCGAATGTTATACTGTCTCTAATAGTTGAGTTCATAAGCTCAATCCATTACTACCATCATTTATCCAAATAAAAAGAAAACATATATAATACGAGTTTCATGGCATGTACCATAGACTTCTCATCTCAAAGTTGATAAAATTAGGGTACTCTAACGAAAAATGCATGACTTCTAAGTTATGAGGAAGCCAATTCAAAAGCAACAAGTTCAACCATAAACATCAACAATTTATGCCAAAATAGCATTAAAAAGAGGCATTTACATGCATACCAGCCAATTTCTATGTATTTACTTATGACACCAAATTTTTTCTTATATCACATCAAAAATATAACTATTTTAACTTACAAAAATAAAATGTTTTTCATGTATAGATAAAGTGGCAAATATATACAAATGAAATTTTAAGTTTTAGATATGCTAATACATAGATATTGATTGGTATGTATGTAAATCTCCCATAAAAATAATCAACTTCTTAATTATTGGGCAGATTAGTAAAAAATTACTTTACGGGCGGCGAGAAGGACAAAAGGCTTAAATTGATAGCTTTTAAAAATCATGCATTCGACGTTGATATCACTGTTAGCATGCAGAACATGGCATATTGACATTGAAAAGATCTTCCAAGTACCTAAAGTCTTAAATAAAAAATTATTTACATTGCATTTTTCTTACAAAATTACCCTCAATACCGTCCGTTTTGTGCAGCTTATTTGATGCGGTGGCGTTTTGAAAATACATCTTACCTGTTTGGGTAAACTGTGTTTTGACAGCTTATGCATTTTCAAAATGTTGAAAACTGTGTTTTCACACCGCACCTATCTAGATGTGGTGGCAGCTTTCTGGCAACGATCTGATTTTTCCAAAAAAAATAAAAAATTTATAATAGCTACCGCACCTAGTTTATCAATAAGTTGCAGCTGCCCCAAACATACATTGTATTTCCTTCAAATTTAAACTTTTTTATAAATTTTATTCTCAACACGTCTGTTTACTCTATCTTTTGGATTCATGCTAAAATCCTTTAAAAAACATAAGACATAGACAATGCTTACACATAAATTTGATTTTCATGCATTTATAAAGTCTATAGCATATGGTGCATCTGACATGTATCAGACAAACCATTTAACTTGTTTAATTATAAAAAATAAATTAAATGGGAACATCTGCATGCCTTACACATATCCTGAATAATCAATTTAAATTTAAATTTTATGTTATTAAATAGCTTAAATAAAGCCCTCAATTCTATTTTATTTTAAATTTCATTAATTAAATAAATTAATATTAACGTATATATATTTTTGGGTAATTTTCTAATTTTTACAATATTTTATATTTAATTTTTTAAATATAATTAATTTACTTAACTCGAAGCTAACAATAACAACAATCTATAATATCATTAGGGTGTTTTTTTTCTTCAATTGAATTTCGGGTTTTTTATATATTTAATGAGAAAATAAAATCAATTTAAATTATATGAACTAATTTTATAGTTATTTGATACATGAAATTATTATATAATATTTTAAATTTTTTAGATATGATATTTTAATGGCATGTTGAGCTTATGATTTCGACCAAGTGTAAATGAAACATGTTAAATTATTAAATAAAACAGTCAAATTTTAATATATGTTTTGAATTTTAAATTTAAATTTATGGCATATAAGATATGATAACTAATAATTGATATAATAGTTAATAAATAAATGAATAAATAAATATCGGTAGAATGAGCTTGTTTTCAATTTCATTGCTACATGTATAGTATGAGTCTATGACATGTCGTAATTCTACTGCTTCAGTATCAACCAATTGCGACATTTATGACCGGTTACTATTGTTGCGGCTTCCAATTGTAGTCTCTGTGGCTAAAAGTCGATATTGTAGCCACCGACTATAACCTTAATGATCAACTATATTTGTTGCAGCCTAACTGCGATTTGTTGCACATTTGTATTTATCAGTTTAATAATTTCATCTTCTCTAATTCATGGGAAGAGTGAAACTATATACTTATGAAAACATAGTGGATTACTTTGATTGGGCTGGACCCCTCGTGGACTTTTCCCTTTTTCAGGATTTTTCTACATAAAAAATCATACTGACTCATCGATCTACTTTTCTGTTATAAATTATCACTTTATCCCTTGAATTTTTTTGATATGTAACAATTATAATTATTAAAAAAATCTTAAAATTTAAATACTCAACATGATCCCATTTTGAGGAAGAGATCATCATCAATGTTTTTAAAAAACACATAAATTATTACTTGGGGTTTGACTAGAAGAAATCTAATCTTTTTACTTATTTTATGTGGACTCCATCTTGATTGGTCATACACACAACCACTCCCCCCCCACACACACACACTCTCTCTCTTCATATTTACATACCAAAACACATGGGGGCACACACACCACATGAATTAAGTTTTATATTCTTGTTGAAATTTGACCCAAGGAAAAAATTGGGCCAAGATAGTACTTAATTATTGAAGTCCAGACAAAAGATTTGGATCCGCCGGCCGCGTTCATTTGGGCCTAATAAATTCACTGGATCAAAAGAAGACATTTGAGAACTATTAGTTTAAGAAAAAAAAATTGAATCCGACATGTCGCACGATGAGAAAACTCATGGATGCATACTTTCGGCGAGCCCTCAAGTATGATGATGTGTAAATAGCCAAAACATTAATCCATTCATATAATTATGGTTGTAAATGGGGCGATGCATTCGTTGAATAACTTGAACTCGACTTGATTAAAACTCGCTCAAATTATTTGAATTAGTAAATAAGTGTGTTTTTTAAAAGGTCTCAAAAGTTTAAATGAACCAATCTTAACAGAACTATCTAAGTTAATTTATTGTTTAAATAAAAATTGATTAATTAGAATATATTTAGTAGTAATTTATTATGATTAATATTGATATGAGGTAGAAAATTCGCAATGGTAGAGTAATGAATTATCGTCTTAGCGTTGGACGAGAATTCACCACATTCTGATAAAAGTAAACAACTAGACTGGGTGCCACAGTGTCTAGGCGATAGTTTACTTTCAGGACACAATTTTGACACCGATCTAATCCTGATACACCCCCTAATGGGCTGAAATGGCGCGGATGTCCTTGGGCTTGAAGACATATGCATGGCGGGATGCAATGACTTTGTTTTAGCCTCATTTGGCATTTCCTAAATGCCCTCCATTAACCTTTTTTGGCCTAATCAAAGGGGTACTTTTGGGATTTGCATGAGGAGGTTGGTTTAAGCTTTTTTGGCCCCCTCATTTCAGGGATCTTCTCTTTATCTTCAACATTGCTTGGGTCTTGGGCTTGGTCATCTTCTTCCTTTGGATCATGGTGCTTGGAGCTAGGATTTTCTCTCGTGAGCTCAAGAAAACTCTTGAAGTGGAGAGCACTAGAGAAGGGTAAGGAGTAAGGCTTGTTTCCTAGAGCTTCTACTTCCTTTTCTCCTTCTTATTTTTTCACAAGAAACTCTTCTCCTCCTCGCTAGATAGCTCTTTTTCCCTCCACCACTTACCTTGAGTGTGTGAGGAGATCCTCTTGGGAAGGAACTTGGCTAGCAAGGAAGCAAGGTTTCACTTCTCTTACGCTAAAGGTGTGCTTAATCCTAACTTGGAGGAAGGATCGTCGGAGCACGGTCGGAAGTTCACCAGAATTTCATCAGACTCTCCTTCTAAAGGAGACCTTCATCATTCTTTTGAGGAGTGGAGCGGTCCTCGTTGGAACTTCATCGGTGCTCACAACCTCGTTGTAGTTTGCACTCTTATTCTATCGTTGAGAGGGCTTCATTCTACATGAAGAAATGCGATATATAACACCACGTTGGTGAGGTTTCATAAAAACCTTCTTTCTTTCTTTTTTATCTAGTCATAGGAGTAGATTTTGCTAGGTGTTGTGGGTTTGATCACCCTTGCTAGGCAAGTTGGTTGACTGACACTAGTCAGCACGACCATACGCCTACTGATTGACCGTTTATTTCTTAGAGAAAGCCCTTAGTTAGGAAGCTTTAGCAAATCTGATAGATTCTCTTACAAACCTTTAAGTCTACACTTAAGCAGATCAGAATCATAATTTCCCCTTGCTTTGACATTTCCAACCCTCCTTGGAGGGGTTTAGATACTTAGATTTTATGAAGTGAGAAAAAGGTTTGTAGCTAGCTCACTTTGCAAAATAATGAGGATTTGTTGAATAGAAAAAGCTTTGTAACTGGTCGATTCCACAACATTGTGGAGAGTGTCCTTTTGGAAATTTGAAGGTGAAGCTCTCCACACGCGTCGCATGTGTTAAACCCTAGGTACCTATGTGAGGTAGTTAAAACGAGTTCGACGTGCTATCGAAGTGTTTTGGATTGCATTGCTTGCATGCTCATTTGTGGCATTTGCATTTTTGCAAGCCCTATCACCCAATTCTTTGGGTTCAATCAACTGTCCCGTGTCGATCACTTGCTTTGGGTGTGATCAGTCATCCCAGACCGATCTCCCGATCCTTTTTGTTCAATCGACCTCCACATTTTGATCACTCACTTTGGGTATGATCGACCATCCCAGGCTAATTATCCTTTCTTTTGGTTTTAATCAGTTGTTCTGGGTCGATCATCTAGTCCTTTGTGTTTGATCGACCATCAAGCCCCGATCACCCGATTTGGGTTTGATCAACCACCCCGGTCCAATCACCTGCTTTGGGTATGATCAGTCGCCCCAACTGGATCAAACCATTTTTTGGGCTCGATCTACCACCTTAGCTTGATCGCTCGATCTTTTGGGTTTGATCGTGTAGATTTATTTGATCACCCACTTTGGATCTGATTGACCACACTGGTTCGATCTCCCAATCTCATGGGTTTGATCGACCGCACTGGTTCAATCACACACTTTGTGTTAGATTGGTCGTCTCGGTCCTACTGAGCCATTTCTCGGGCTTGATCGGCCACTCGGGGCCTATCACCCGTTCTCTTGGGTTTGATCGACCGCATCAGTTTGATCACTCGCCTTGGGTCTGATTGGTCGTTCTGGCTCGATCGACCCATTCTTCTTGCTTGATCGGTCGCCCTGACCCGATTGCACGATCTTTTGGGTTCACTCGTTTGCATCGCATCGATCCCCCGCTTTGGGTTCGATCGGTCATCTCAAGCCAATCACCTACTATTTTGGGTTTGATTGATCATCCTAAATCGATCGACCCACCATTTCAGTTCGACCTACCGTCACGCCCCAATTGGCTGGTCACTCGCATGCTTGTATATTCTCTTGCATATTGCATGTTTTCTTTGCATGTGTATGAGATATCTTTTGACTTGATGTATATGATTTATTTCATTACCTGTAAAATATCTTTGCATTATTTGCTTTGCATGTGACATGTTCGGATGTCTCTTTGAACATCCATGTTTGAGGTGTGTCTTTGAGAACCCCCACTTGTAGTGTTTCTTTGAGTGCCCACAGTTGTAAATGTCTTCCCCCCTTACAACGTTGTATGCATGGGGATGGACACTTGCACACTTTGGGAGGAGTTCGCTCACTTATAGTCCAGTAATCTCACTCCCTACGATGTCGCTTGGAATTTTGTAGGTATTTCACATTTTGTTAAGCATGAGTCACACTTTCTAGCCACTGAACTCGTGCGAGGCACATTGTGTGTCCACCTAATTGTGTGATTCTCACTTGTAAGGATCACATCACTTATTATGTTTGACACTTAACATTCTTGTATGCTTGTCATTTGTATGTCATATGTTTGAACTTTCTCATATGTTTGTTGCTTTTTTGTATGCTTGACTGTTCTCATTATCTTGTTGCATATCTTATATGTTTGCATGTGTACTCGGTGAGTGTCTCTCGGGTAATGTGTAAATCCTCTTTATATGTATCATTTTACTAAATGCAAACTCACTCGTAGCCGGTGTCTTCTTATTGCATGGTGCCCCGGGCCCCCCAACAAATGTAATTCCTTTCCATAGGTAGCTTGTTTTACCGATACATCTCATTCGTGTGTATCATGTTGCATGCATACATCCTTGCATTCAATTGCATGACGTGTGTTTCGCTCTTTTGGGCGCCCCTTGTAATTATGAATACTGTGGTTGAAAGAATTCATCATGAAAAGTTATCGCCAGATCCCCACTATGACGTTATTCAGTATTCCGTATGTCAGATACTTTGTAACTCCGTATTTATGATACCCTGTTACTTTGTATTTAGTATGTTTCATAACTCCATATTCAGAATACTTCGTCGCATTGTATTTAGAGGTATTTTGTTACAAAACACAGTTCATTGACAAAGACTAGCAAGAGTGGCCAACAGTGGTCGACAGTGGTCGGCATCTATGGGGGCAAGGGTAAGAAGTTGTCGTTTGGTCTTCAGTGCAAAACAACAATGAAATTTGACTCTTTTCTCGCCCAATAAAGTGAAGAGAGTGGATCTATTTATATGTTTTAGAGAAGAGTCATTTCAAATTTGAAGTTCATTTGACTCTCTAATTAATTACCCAAATTCTCCAAGTGTTGCTCAATGGCTTGCTTCGAGCTCGAATTTGACTAATTTTGGTATCATTGGATTTGACTTATCGGGTCGTTGAGTTTGACTATAAGTTTATTGAAATCAAAGCTCTTCACGACTTTAATTTGAATCAAAATTATTTTTCAGGTAAAAAGTATCTTGAGATTCGTGTCAAATGATGAAATTTATTGATTAAACATCAATCTTAAAAGGAAAAATAAGATAAATAAATGCAAAATAAGTAAACAGGTAAATAAAATAAATAACATTATGAGCTTTTTTCAGGGAGAGTTATATTTCAATGATATCCATATGTTAAGATAAATATAAAAAAGAGTTCCTCTGATCCATTGCTTTATTATAATGCTCATAAATTTACTATATTACCTTGTTTTTCTCTCTTATAATTCTACACGAGTGAAAGTGGAAGGAAGTCATCAGGCCTTAGACTTCTCCTTCCCTCTTTTATCTCAATCCACGCTAAGTATCCACAGCTGAACTCTTTCTCCCTCTCATTTCCCCTGCAAAAGGTAAACTTGTAATAAGTTTTAATTCTTCCCCCAGCAGAAGCAAACACATTACATGTCCACTATAAATACAAGCATAACTCCCATTCTAAAGAGCAAAGCCTGCTGCTTTGCAAAATCTTCAATAGAACTTTAAGAGCTGAATTTTTTTTATAATTCTTTGTTTGATCACTCAGACTGTCATTACAACCATCTACTTTTATATTACAGTAAGAACCTCAGCCCTTCTTACTGAAAAAAAAAAGGGTGGAATTCCAGAACTCAATTATGGAGAAACTTATGGAGATATTTCTCCTCACCTACGTCCCTCATGTTCAAAAAACAGCCAAATTATTAATATTTACCGTTAAATGCCTCTATCAGCCTTTACAAAAAAGCAAAAAAAAAAGAGTTTTTTATTACGGAAGCTGTTTGTAATGAAAAAATGGAAATTTTTAGTGGTTGAAATGGTGATTTTTAAATTTATAAATATATCGGGTTGTTCATATTTAAGAATCCTAAGAATCCCAATAAAAAAGGACTTCCCTTTACCAATTCTTCGAAGGTCATGGCCTCTCTATGGCATTGTCAAAGNTTCTTACTGAAAAAAAAAAGGTGGAATTCCAGATAGTTCTCCTCACCTACGTCCCTCATATTCAAAAAACACTCAAATTATTAATATTTACCATTAAATGCCTCTATCAGCCTTTACAAAAAAGCAAAAAAAGTGTTTTTTTTTATAACGGAAGCTGTTTGTAATGAAAAAATGGACATTTTTAGTGGTTGAAATGGTAATTTTTAAATTTATAAATATATTGGGTTGTTCATATTTAAGAATCCTAAGAATTCCACTAAAAAAGGGCTTCCCTTCACCAATTCTTCGAAGTTCATAGCCTCTCTATAGCATTGTCAAAATCCATCTTTTTCCTGCACGTTCATAATGTTCTGCTTTATTAACATTTTCATACCTGGTCACAACTAGAGCTCCCCTCTTGTTGCCATTTGTCACTCTCATCCCCCTNTTCTGCTTTATTAACATTTTCATACCTGGTCACAACTAGAGCTCCCCTCTTGTCGCCATTTGTCACTCTCATCCCCCGAAGCCAGCCATGCTCCTTCCTAATATAAAGGAAAAAAAAAATGTAAATCCTACCATAAACTATAAAATGATTATTCCATATAAAATAGAATTAAAAAATTACAATTTTTGCTCTGCACATCTGATTACCATTTTCCTGAAGAGTTTTCTCTGTTCTATAAATGGACATTTAATGCAGGAGCAAACAAACCTCCTCCTACTGCCCACCACCTGTCTCCATGGCCACCTTGCAAGATCCATGCGATCCTCCCTTCCTACAAAGATACAGCTCTCTGTTCTCTTCTGCAACCAGAACGCAGCCATGTTCCAGGAGCAACGAAAACAGAGTTTTTGAGGAATGCGAGCTCCCATTGATAGATTTATGGCGCCTGCATTGTGGGGACGAAGAAGAGAGGAAGGCTTGCGTGGCTGAGATCGGGAGAGTTTCTTCGGAGTGGGGATTCTTCCAAGTAGTAAATCATGGCATCAACGCGGAGCTTCTGAGGGATATTAAGAAAGAACAGAGGAGGCTGTTTCAGTCGCCGTTTGAGAAGAAGGTGAAATCGAAGGTTTTTAACGAGTCTTACAGGTGGGGAAATCCAACTGCAACTTCGCTGGATCAGTTCTCCTGGTCAGAAGCCTTTCATGTCCCGCTTTCCAAGCTTGCAGAACATGATCATGGCTTCGAAGAAGAGTTTATGTCGTTAAGGTTGTGTTTCTGTCTTTATTTGCTTGAAATTTTGATTTTTGGGTTTGTTTTTGTGAGTTGTTAATCATAAAAATATCATTTTTATGTGATTCATTGAGTTTGGCTGAGGTTAGATTAGGAGTTCAGATGATTTTTTTTTGCTGTTCCGCTTAATTTTCAAAATTAGCATAAATCATAAATTTCATTAGGCTCTAAAAGCTGAAAACAAGTTGCAAAAATTAGTATTTTTGGCTGAAAGCAAAAAAAAAACAATCTTTGAGAGGACAATCTCGTATTCAACTTAATGAAATATTTCAATTTATTTTCAGCAAATATGTAATTAATCGGAGTGCACTTGTAAATATCAGGCAAGATAAAAGACAACATTTTCTTAACAAAAAAATTTGGGGCATTTACATAGATACCACCCAATTCCTATGTATTTACTTATCTAAACACTTAAATTTTCATCATTTACAACACATAAATCTTTTGTACCACATAAAAAATAAAACTTTCGAAGTATGGTGATATATATAAAAATTGAAGTTTTGGTGTTAAATATGTAGGTACCTAAGAGAAATGTTTGAAATGCGCTGTTCAATTCAAATACTTACTGTTGCAATTACTGATTTTAGTTTAACTCGAAGAATGTTAATCATTCAAAAATCGATTCGAATTTTGAATTGGATCGACATAAATGAGTCGAGCTACTACTGAAAATTTTGAATTGAATTTTTTTGGATTCAATTCCGAGCTAATCACTTGACTCGAAATGAGATAGTCTGGTTATATTAATAGTGTGAATTTAACAAATTTTAAGCTAAAAAAATAATTTGAATTTTAGCTCAGATTAAAATGAACGCCAGGCTTTCCCTCGACCTAATTCGAAGCTTTACTTCTACCAGGGCAGTGATGCAGAAGGTCGCCGGAGCCATGTCGGAGCTTGCGAGGATACTGGCCGGCGTTCTTGCCGAGAATTTGGGATGCCCTTCCACCTGTTTAGCAGAGAACTGCAGCGAGGGCACCTGCTTCCTTCGTCTCAACCGATACCCACCGTGCCCATTTTATCCCGATACATTCGGCTTCATCCCGCACACCGACAGCGATTTCCTCACCATTCTCCACCAGGATCAGATCGGCGGCCTCCAATTGATGAAGGATTCCAAATGGGTCTCCGTCAAGCCCCACCCCGAAGCCCTAATCGTCAATATCGGAGATCTCTTTCAGGTATATCTTAACCTTGTCCTTCTATCTTAAAATTTCCCCAAATGAAATATAGCAGTATTAAAGCGGAAAGGCTTTTTGATTGCAGGCATGGAGCAATGATGTGTACAAGAGTGTGGAGCACAAGGTGATGACGAATCAGGTGGAGAGGTATTCCATTGCTTTCTTTCTTTGCCCCGCGTATGAATCCATTATAGGGAGCTGTAAGGAGCCTTCTCGCTATAAGAAGTTTACTTTTAGGGAGTACAGGGGGCAGGTGCAGGAGGATGTTAAGAGAACTGGATATAAAGTTGGGCTCAAAAGATTTCTTGCATGATTATGCATTATTCAATTTGATGGATTGATATGTTTCTTGAATTGAATTATTAGAGTTAGTAATGCAAGACACCATAGCTAGTCTGTGGACTAACAGCTTAGTCTTTTAACCAAGAAGTCCTGAGTTTAAAGTTTTGTACATGCGATGCGCATGCATTTATGATTAAATTCGCTCAAATTTGCCCGATTATTAGTTGACTAACTAAGTAAAATTACTGCATCTAACCCCCTTTCCAGGATGGAAAGGAATCATTCAAGTTTGTAAGGTTTTGATTTATGATATAAATGATTAATGAAATTTTCCAGGCTATGGAATTTTGTGATATTTCATTTGAAAGTTGTTTCGGAAATTTTTATTGTTGAATCATAAATTATTTGTGAATTCACACCTTAAGGCAAGAACTAGGGATAGAGGAAAGAGTAAGCTACAAAGAAGGATTTGTAGCGAAAATACTGCATTATTTTTGTAAGATTATAAATGGATGTCCTGAATCATAGTTCAAAAAGGTCGTCTTGTGACCTCCCAATGAATTGTATTTTGTATTTGTTCTTCCTTTTTTTATATATGAGAGTTATTCCTATAGAACATATATGGGCAATGATTACATTTAAATCTAGAAAGATTTTTTATCCATCATCTTTTTTTATTTTTATTTTTTTTGTGTAGATGTTATAATTAATTTTTACTTGATAAGTTTTGTGGCAATGATTACATTTAAATCTCGAAAGATTTATGATCTATCATCTTTATTATTATTATTATTTTTTTTGTGTGGATGTCATGATTACTTTTTACTTGATAAGTTTTGTCATGATAATTGTTTGTCAACCAACTTGGCCATGGGGAAAGTTATCTTGCGAGAGTTGTTTTCTTATGAGAATTCTTCCAGTAGAGTTCTCTTGGGAGACCTATACTGAGAGTGTTCTCTTCATAGAGTTGTTCTTGGGAGACCTATACTGGGAGGAGAGTTCTCTTCGAAGAGATGTTCTAGGAAAACTCTCGGAAGAGAGCTGTTTTAGGAGATATCTCCTAAACGAGACGAACTGAGCTATTCTTCTAGTCATTTAGCTCCTCAACAAACTGAGTTATTTTTCTTAACTAATTTAGTGAATTGAGGTGTTTTCCTCGACTAATTTGGCTCTTATATGAATTGAATTGTTATCTTGGATGAATTCAGCTCTTGGACGAACAAAGTTGTTTTCCTGGAAGAGTTTAGTTATTGACAAATTAAGCTATTTTTTTGGATGTGTTTTGCTTTTGGATGAATTAAGTTGTTTTCTTGGAGGAATTTTACTGACGGGCGAACTTATTTTCCATTATGAGTTTAACTTTCGGACGAACTAAGCTATTCTTTTGGACGAATTAATCAGGTCTTCTAAATGAACATAGCTCTTTGAGCTATTTGGCTGTGTGTCTCGAACTGGTTTCGATTGATATATGTCATACATATTTAATTTCATAATTTTCTTATCTTTTCGAAAGCAACTACAAAACAAATAAAAGAATGATAAACATGAAACTATGTATTGCTTTTCTTTCTAAGATAAATGTTTATTCTCAAGTTCAACAAATGAATTTGTTAAATATGTTACTTTTTTCTAGATATGAATCAAAATTATTCAATATAAGATGAGAGACATATTTCATTATGTGCTTACTACTCGTTGACCTGAGTTCTCTTAGCTCTCCTATAGGTAATCATCCTTGGGGTAGTGGCTACACCAACAGGTTTTGAAAGCAACTACAAAAAACAATAAAAGAATGATAAACATGAAACTATGTATTGCTTATCTTTATAAGATAAATGTATATTCTCAACTCCAACAAATGAATTTGTTAAATTTGTTATTTTTTTCTAGATATGAATCAAAATTATTCAATATAAGATGAGAGGCATATTTCATTATGTGCTTACCACTCGTTGACCTAAGTGCTCTTAGCTCTCCTATAGGTAATCATCCTTGGGGTTGTGGCTACACCAACAGGATTTTGTTTTGGTGACATTTTGGTTCATCTTTAGAGAGTAGCCTCATAGATTACCTGCTCATCTTTATTATCATATTTTTTATTAAATTGTTGATTTGATTTACTTGATGATCTTACAGGGTGAGTTCTTCAAGTATTATTAGTGAACTTAATTTATCCATAAATAATTATATTTTATGTGCGAGTATATTGATTATTTTCTTATAATATAACTCAGCCATAAAGAAATTCAAATGATGTTTCTAAATTTAAATTATCATTCGCCCGTGAAGAGGGAGTACTCATGTAATTTCTTAACTTTACCCTGGCTGAGATCTCATGACCTTTAATCCCTAGGTTAACTGATTTCATCCTTTAATTTGATCATGTTATATTTTAAAATGAGTTTCTATAAAGTCATCCCTAGCATTCAGCTTTTGAGTCAAATATGAATTAAAAGTTTATTTGTTTTTCTTTTACTCAAACTTACTTATGAGGGACAAGTTCTCTGATTTATTAAGTAGACGAATTCCCTGTGTGTGATTGGCTAACTCCTTCTATATAACAAGTAATGTCTATATTACTTATTATATGAGTACATATGAATATATTGATTAATGAAGTCAGCAAAAACTTAAAAAAAAATAAAACAAAATAAAATATAAAGAAGAAGATATGATCAGTGAGATTTTCTCTTTTTTAAACATATTGGTAGATGTTTCTCTGTTGATTAACTCCTCGACAAAATATTTTTCTGAAGTTATTGTAGGATAACTCTTGGCAAAGCTGCGCTGGGAGAGTTCTCTTAAGAGAGTTATTTTGGGAGCTCTTTCTTGGGAGAGTTGTTTTGAGGGAACTCTCTTTAGAGAGCTAATATGTGAGAGTTTTTCTAAGAGAACTATTTTCATAGAGCTATTTTTTTGGAGTTCAATTCATGAATGAATTCAGCTGCTCTTGTGGACGAGTTTGGATGACTTCTCTAGTGCAATTCATATTGTTGGTTACTTTTTTATGTTTAGGTTTAGCTCATGGTGTAGCTCCTCTTCTCATTTATAACATGATCCTCATTTATCGCATCTTAAGAGGTGTTAAATTTTGAATAGTATGTGGATTCACACTTCATGGAAATAATTAGGAAAGGAAAAAAAGAGTGATTCAAAAAGAATGAATCAACAACAACAACAACATGTCTTCATCCCACTAAGTGGGGTCGGCTGCATGAATAATTTTTATCCATTGCGCCTTATTAAGTGTAATATTTTCATTCAATTCTAATAAATTAAGATCATTTTTATACAATAAGTGTAAGTCTTTCTATGTCTGCGCCTATCCTTCTTAACATAAGTTGAGTCTAAAACCTCCACTCTTACAACTGGATCATTAGATGGTCCATGTTTAATGCTAGCAAACCATTTAAGACTACTCTCTCTAATGTTGTCTGCCACTGGAGTAACGCCATTCATTTCGCATTTTGTCTCTAAGTGTCAAGCCACTCATCCACTTAGGCATTCTCATCTCGGCAACACTTAACTTTGTTTTTTTCTTCTCTTTTAAAGGCCAACATTCTGCTCCATAGAACATTGCAGGTTGCACCATTATCTTATAAATTTTCCTTTCAATCTTAAGTAGAACTTTTCTATCACACAATGGGCCTAAAGTATTCCTCCACTTTAACCAGCTAGCTTGAATTCTTCTAATAATATCTCTATCCATATTACCATCACTTGGAACAACAGACCCGAGATATCTAAAGCTTTCACACTTTTAAATGATTTAATCACCAATAGTTACAACGCTACCACTAAAGCTACTACTACTAAAATTGCATTCCATGTATTCAGTTTTAGTTCTACTCAAACAAAAGCCTTTGGACTCCAATTTAAACCTTCATAATTCAAGTTTTTTCTGAACTCTTTCTTTAGTCTTATCCACAACAAGGATATCATCAGAGAAAAGCATACACCAAGGTTCATTCTTCTGTAAATGTCTAGTAAGAGCATCAATAACTAAAGCAAAAAGATATGAGCTTAAAGTTGATCCTTGATGTAATCCAATTGAAATAGAAAAATATTTGGCCAATCCTCCTCCTGTTCAAACACAAGTAACAACTCTAGTACACATATATTTAATGACTTGAATATAAGTCGTATCAATACATTTCTTCTCTAGAAGTCTCCAAAGGAATTTTCTTGGAACCTCATTAGAAGCTTTTTCTAAATGAATAAAAATGATATATAGATCCTCTTTATTCTCTTTATACTTCTCCATAAAACGTCTCAATAAACATATAGCTTCTATAGTAGACCTGCTTGACATAGATCCAAATTGTTTATGAGAAATCTTAGTAACACGTCTTAGCCTATGTTCAATTACTCTCTCCCATAATTTTAAAATATGACAGATTAACTTAATATTCTATAATTTGCACACTCTTGTGCATCTCATTTATTCTTAAAAATCGGGACCAATATACTTTTACCCCACTTCTCAGACATCTTTTTAGTAAAATAATATTAAAGAGTTTAGTAAGCCAAGAAACTCTCAAATCTCCTAAACATTTTCATACTTCAATTGGGATATTATCAAATTCTACTGATTTGTCACCTTTGATTTTCTTTAAAGTCATCAACTTTTTTTTTACTAATGTGACAGTAAAAATAAAACATTTATCGTTATTATTAATATTAAGGTCACTAAGATCGATCATATTTTAAGAAATTTCATTGAAAAGTTTATCAAAATAGCTCACTCACGTCTGTTTAATATATTTTTCTAAGAAAATTACTTTTTTTATTTTCAACTTTAATACACTTAACTTGAGTTGAATACTTACTTTTCTTTTCTCTTTATTTTCCTAGTTTATACATACATTTTTCACCCTCTTTAGTATCTACTTTTTTATAAATATCACTAAAAGCTAAATTTTTCATGTTACAAATGGTTCTCTTAAACTTCCTACGGGCTATCTTGTATTTTTCCCACCCCTCTAAGTTTTTGCATTTAAATCAATTTTTATAACAAAACTTCATATATTTTATTTTTTATTGCACATTTATTTTCAACCACCAACTTTTTTTATTTATAGAAACTATTCTTTTTTATTCTTCAAGAACATCTTTTGCCACTTAATTAATAGTGTTTGTTTATTTATCCTGCATAGAATTTGCTTCTTCACGGACAATCTAAAGCTTGAAATTTTGAAGTTTACTTATAAAAATAATTTTATTTGTATTTTTTAGGTGTCTCATCTAATCCTATGACAATGATTCCCAATATTTTTTATCTTACAACTCTTCATTTTAAAATCCAGAACTAATAATTGATGTTTAATACTTAAATTCTCAATTGGAAAGACCTTGCAATCTTTGCATTCTTGACGGTCTCTTCTTCTCATAAGAAAATATTTCATTTGTGTTTTATTAAATCTATTCTTATAAGTAATAATATGTTCATTTCTTTTCTTAAATAAAATATTAACAATAATCAAATCATACGCTTAAGCAAAATCTAGTATAGCTCTACCCTCTTCATTTATCACTCCAAAATCTTAGCCACCATGAATATTTCTAAAATCGTCCGCCACATGTCAATTTAAATCTCCCCTGATAAAAATTGTTTCTTCAAGATGTATCATTTGTATTAATTCTTCTAGTTCATTCAAAATACCATCATTTTGGTCATAAAATTGTATTTCATGATAAATTTAATATATTCCAAATTCTTGTAGGTCATTCAAAATTAATATCATTTTGGTTATAACAGGTATCATTTTGGTCAATCATTTATATTAATTCTTCTATATCATAAAATTACTGTCGCCATANCTTAGCTTATGTTCAATTACTCTCTCCCATAATTTTAAAATATGACAGATTAACTTAATATTCTATAATTTGTACACTCTTGTGCATCCCATTTATTCTTAAAAATCAGGACCAATATACTTTTACTCCACTTCTCAGAATCTTTTAGTTTTTAAAATAATATTAAAGAGTTTAGTAAGCCAAGAAACTCCCAAATCTCCTAAACATTTACATATTTCATTCCCCTTTATTCTTAAAAATGGGGATCAAAATACTCTTCCTCCACTCCGCAGGCATCTTTTTAGTTTTTAAAATAATATTAAAGAGTTTAGTAAGCCAAGAAACTCTCAAATCTCCTAAATATTTTCATACTTCAATTGGGATATTATCAAATTCTACTTATTTGTCACCCTTGATTTTCTTTAAAGTCATCAACTTCTTTTTTACTAATGTGACAGTAAAAATAAAACATTTATCATTATTATTGATATTAAGGTCACTAAAATCATCATATTTTAAGAAATTTCATTGAAAATTTTATCAAAATAGCTCACTCACGTCTGTTTAATATCTTTTTTCTAAGAAAATTACTTTTTTTTTATTTTCAACTTTAATACACTTAACTTGAGTTAAATACTTACTTTTCTTTTCTCTTTTATTTGCTAGTTCATACATACATTTTTCACCCTTTTTAGTATCTAATTTTTTATAAAGATCACTAAAAGCTAAATTTTTAATGTTACAAATGGTTCTCTTAAACTTCCCATGGGCTTGTATTTTTCCCACCCCTCTGAGTTTTTGCATTTAAATCAATTTTTATAACAAAACTTCTTATATTTTAGTTTTTATTGAACATTATTTTTCAACCATCAACTTTTTTTATTTATAGATATTATTCTTTTTTATTCTTCAAGTACATCTTTTGTCACTTAGTTAATAGTGTTTGTTTGTTTATCCTGCATAGAATTTGTTTCTTCACGGACAATCCAAAGCTTGAAATTTACTTATAAAAATAATTTTTATTTGTATTTTTTATGTGTCTCATCTAATTCTATGACAATGATTACCAATATTATTTATCTTACAACTCTTCATTTTAAAATCCATAACTAATAATCGATGTTTAATACTTAAATTCTCACTTGGAAAAACCTTACAATCTTTGCATTCTTGACGATCTCTTCTTCTGATAAGAAAATATTTCATGTGTTTTATTAAATCTATTCTTATAAGTAATAATATGCTCATTTCTTTTCTTAAATAAAGTATCATACGCTTAAGCAAAATCTAGTATAGCTCTACCCTTTTCATTTATCACTCCAAAATCTTAGCCACCATGAATATTTCTAAAATAATCCGCCACTCTACCAACATGTCAATTTAAATCTCCCCCGATAAAAATTGTTTCTTCAAGGGGTATCATTTGTATTAATTCTTCTAGTTCATTCAAAATACAATCATTTTGATCATAAAATTGTATTTCATGATAAATTTAATATATTCCAAATTCTTGAAGGTCATTCAAAATTAATATCATTTTGGTTATAACACGTATCATTTTGGTCGACCATTTGTATTAATTCTTCTAGATCATAAAATTACTGTCNGCTTAAGCAAAATCTAGTATAGCTCTACCCTCTTCATTTATCACTCCAAAATCTTAGCCACCATGAATATTTATAAAATCGTCCGCCACTCTACCAACATGTCAATTTAAATCTCCCCCGATAAAAATTATTTCTTCAAGAGGTATCATTTGTATTAATTTTTCTAGTTCATTCAAAATACAATCATTTTGGTTATAAAATTGTATTTCATGATAAATTTAATATATTCCAAATTCTTGTAGGTCATTCAAAATTAATATCATTTTGGTTATAACACGTATCATTTTGGTCAACCATTTGTATTAATTCTTCTAGATCATAAAATTACTGTTGCCATACAATTTTTTTAATGAATGTAGACATCAATGAACTGTCATGTTGTTCGATTGAGCTCCTTCCCAGATTCAGATAGTTTGAGTAGGACAATTAAACCTTCAATTAAAATATATCCAACATTATTATTTCTTAATAATTTGCATGATTGATTTATACATTGCCAGTCCGGCTTTATAAATAAAATACTATCAACCATGAAGCTTCATATAATCTAATTAATTAAACAGCTCTGTGCTGACTAAATATTATATATCAAGAAAAGGATTCCTTTTCTATATCCAAATGTCCCGCAAGTATGTGGAGGACTGAAGTTGTGATAATTAGAAAAAGAAATCCTCATCAAATCTTTTACTTGTGGAAAAATCTTCAATAATATATAATAAGCCTTGTTTCTTTCTTCTTTTTTGTAATTTTTTATAGGATTATTTTGTAATAAAAAAATTATGATAATAGAGTCATAGTTTTATGATGTTCTTGCACACAAATAAAATGAAAGAGCGTGGGAGATACAACAGTTTTATATGAAATTAGGGAGATCCCTTCTTCTTCTTAATTGAAGAAAATTATGTTTCAAAGTACAAATCTCATGTGTATTAGTGCATATATTGAAGTAGTGGAGGTGATGACAATGGTTAAGAGATGGTGGTCGAGTGATAACGGTTAGACGATGAAGGTTGAGCACCGTTGGTTGGGTGTTGATAATCAAATGACAATTAGATAATAATAGTCAGNAATACTATCAACCATGAAGCTTCATATAATCTAATTAATTAAACAGCTCTGTGCTGACTAAATATTATATATTAAGAAAAGGATTCCTTTTCTATATCCAAATGTCCCGCAAGTATGTGGAGGACTGAAGTTGTAATTATTATAAAAAGAAATCCTCATCAAATCTTTTACTTATGGAAAAATCATCAATAAGATATAATAAGCCTTGTTTTTTTCTTCTTTTTTGTAATTTTTTTATAGGATTATTTTGTAATTAAAAAATTATGATAATAGAGTAATAGTTTTATGATGTTCTTGCACACAAATAAAATGAAAGAGCATGGGAGATACAAGAGTTTTATATGAAATTAGGGAGATCCCTTCTTCTTCTTAATTGAAGAAAATTATGTTTCAAAGTACAAATCTCATGTGTATTAGTGCATATATTGAAGTAGTGGAGGTGATTGCAATGGTTAAGAGATGGTGGTCGAGTGATAACAGTTAGACAATGAATGTGGAGCAACGTTGGTTGGGTGTTGATAATCAAATGACAATTAGATAATAATAGTCACATGAAAATAAACATGTAGTGTTTGTCGGACAACAATGGTTAGAAGATGATGACAATTGGATGAGATTGTTGGTATTTGAACAACAACAATTGCTAATCACAGAGCTTTCTGTGTCGTCATGTGTTTCATTACTTTTAATGTAGAACATTTTCCTTAAAAATGTTTAAGTNTGGTATTTGAACAACAACAATTGCTAATCACAGAGCTTTCTGTGTCGTCATGTGTTTCATTACTTTTAATGTCGAATATTTTCATCAAGATGTTTAAGTTTTTATGAAAGTCTAAACAAGAATTAAATATTTAAAATAGATAAATATTTTATTTATTTATGTCATTTGTTTAATTGAAAAATTATTTTCGTTGAGATGTTCATCATTTTCTATTTATTATTTTGATTGAAGTCAACTCCCAAGTTTTTGCAAGAATACCCTTCAACATTAACCTATAATCTCACACCTTTCAACTCTTATCTTTTTATGCTTCAAATTTCTTCTATTAAAATGAGCATTTAAGCTCCATCTTGATTCTTGTGCAGGCTTCAACAATGCGGAGATGATGACAGAGAACATTCCCCTACAAGATTGAAAAATTGGCAGTGTCATATACAATTTGATATAGTTCTTATTTTTCTGTGTTTAAGGTATTTTTTATTTATTTATATATTTATTCATCATGTTTTGGTTTGAACTTCTTGTCATATGGTCACGTGCATCTATACATTTTATTTTCAAAAGCCTTTATTATAGAATGGATCTCTAAATTTGATAATTTATAGACATTTACGAGACTTCAGATTACTTCAACTCCAGCAATCAATGATATTTTCCTTTGTAAAAATGCAGCGGAGACTCTCAACCTCATTTTGCCTAGATGTGAATCTTTGTCAGCAATTGCATTTTGGATGAGGCATGTCAGNGACATTTACGAGACTTCAGATTACTTCAACTCCAGCAATCAATGAAATTTTCCTTTGTAAAAATGCAGCGGAAACTCTAAACCTCATTTTGCCTAGATGTGAATCTTTGTCAGCAATTGCATTTTGGATGAGGCATGTCATCCAACAAAGTTTTAGATTTCTCATTCACTTTCTTATGCATGTACAAATTTAACATCTAAACTGCTATATTTACATGCTTGCCGCTGAACTCTTATACAAACATAGCAATTAAACTTCAATTTGTATGTGCACATCACATTGCCTATGCCAAAAGGTCCATATTACTTGTCAAAAATTAAAATGAAAAAAAATTGGTGCAGAAAGAAATATCTTTCTCAATGTTTTCTGATTGGAGCGGAGCGGAATGATGAGAAATACGGGACTTTCGGTGGTCTCTGTTTACCTTCCCAACTAGCTCTAATGGCGACTGTATCGCGAAGGGTCATTCAGGCAGAAGGGAAGACGAAAAGACGTGAAGGAGAGTGAGGGTTTCAGGCAAAAAGGTGAGGGGGAGTAAACAAGAGAGGGAAAGGGTTTTGGGCAGAAGGGAAGACGACAGACTGCGAAGAGAAAGAAATAAAATTTAGGTGCGGGGATGAGTAAATTAGGTCATTTGTATTGGATTTCTGTCGAATTTGTGTCATATCGGCGCTAACAAACAATGTTTATGCATCGCTTATCACTTTTATCTATTATCTTTTAATCATTATCNAAAAGACGTGAAGGAGAGTGAGGGTTTCAGGCAAAAAGGTGAGGGGGAGTAAACAAGAGAGGGAAAGGGTTTCAGGCAGAAGGGAAGACGACAGACTGCGAAGAGAAAGAAATAAAATTTAGGCACGCGGGATGAGTAAATTAGGTCATTTGTATTGGATTTCTGTCGAATTTGTGTCATACCTATATCAGCGCTAACAAACAATGTTTATGGATCACTTAGTTAGACACACATTACATTATGTTATCACAATAAAGAAGAAAAAATCATTGAAACATCAAATGTTAATTAATTTTCCGGCATAGTTGAAGTTGTTGAAAAAAGAATTCAAAGATATATGTATTTATATAGTTTTTTTTATGTATATATTTATCACTTTTATCTATTTTCTTTTAATCATTATTCAATCTAATTTTAATTCTTACACATTTAAGTTGCTACCAAAGATAGCAATTAAATTTCAACCTAACACTTATGTTGGTTGTCAAAATTGAAAATATTGGGCTTCAAAATTGGAGTAGATATGGTTAGAATCACTTGGAAGAGGCTACAAATAAGACAATCTACATTCTTATAATAAATCTTAAAGAGAAAGGATTGCCTATTGAAAGTTGTTGTATATGTTCAAGAATCGAAGGTTGTAGGCATCTTCAAGATCTTTTTCATGATGATAACGAAGAGTGTGTTGATACAATATAGATTTATTAGTTCTATTTGTATATGTAACATAAAATTATTTATTTTTTAGGCCTTTGTCGTAAAATTTTTAGCATAACTATACATGCTTGATTCATATTTTTAATCAAAACTTGGACAATAAGGATAACAATAGATGATCTCTTAATATTTATGTAAGAGTGATATATATATTGTAGAATATGTCCCATACAAAACATTTAATCTAATTATGCTTTTTATAGCCGACATGTCTTACTAGAAATCTAATATATAATTATTATAATTTTAACTTGATTAATAGATACTAACCCCTATATTGCAAATTATATATATAGCCGACATGTCTTACTAGAAATCTAATTTGTTAATTATGGACTAATTAATTCACCTCTAAGTGACTAAAATGACTATTTTGAGCAAAGTTCCATGATGTGCTCTTCAAAATCATAATATCATAAATATAATGTTGGAGTCCAATATGTATTGATTGATTCAAACTTTATGTAGGCAGCTAGAAATAAAATATCCACTGAATCATCTATTTTCAGCTAAACTTTTTCTACTTCTAAAACTTTATGCCCAACTCTAATTTAAATGATTTCGATTTTTTTTTTTGCGCGAACAATGCATTTATTCAAATTCATAGTCATCAGAAGTATTTCCTATGAATTCATATGTCTAACATCTAAACCTTAATTATTTTTTCTTATATTTAAGAGCCAAATGTGGGTTTGATTCCTAAAAGCTAGGAACGATGATTATGGTTGAGCGAAGTCAGTGAGTGACAAAAATAACTACGAGATGATGATGATACCATGAAACAATCAGGCGACCGTGTCTTAATCATTAATGTCTGATTGTTGTTGTCTGATTGTCTCTATCATCCTCCATTATTTCTACCATTCACAAAAGATCAAACAAGCACGCCCGATCTTATAAAGTCGTTTTCTCCAATTATGTGAAAGGGGAGACTTTTGTAACTTCACATATATTATAAATTATTTCAGTTGGCTCTCAGAGCCTACACTTTTTTCTTCTTCTTCTTTGTCATATAAAAACATTTGAATTTTTCAGATTTACGTGTAAAAGTAGTTTCTTCACTAAAAGGGTCAACTTATAATAGTTTATTCACTAATTTGTCACTTAACTGCATCAATACAAAACTAAATAAATTCGCCAGACTTTTATTTTGGAGGTTACAAATGAAGAAAGTGGGGGCATGCAGGCAAGCCGAGTGACAGCAACATTTGAACGAGGACTGAAGCTTCGATATATATATATATATATATATATATATTAACGTCCCCATTCCCTTAAAACGAGTGGAAGGCTTCTAAAATTTAAAATAATCCATTTATTATATATATATATATATATATATATATGATTTGGAAAAGCAGCAGTGGTCAGCTGATAAAAAATGGACAAAACTTTCTGCAGAATTTACATCGAACAGTAAAAGCTTTGCTGTCGGATGGTACAATTATTTTGTTCAAATGTTTTGGAGGACAAGAAAGAAAAACAGGCGTTATTAAAATTGTCAGGGAAATAAGCACAATGAATGGAATGTTCTATTAGGATGCAATTAAGAGAGAGAGAGAGAGTGCGTGTGAACGAGCACCGGTAGACCAGCAGAAAAGGACTATTTTATTTATAATATGGACCCCTATTTATAGGTCGAGATCCCCACACGACAAAAATACATGTCAGCTCCTTAATCATTAACTTTTCATGGGGGTTTTTTGGTAATTTACTAAATTATTTAAAGCCCGTGACTCATTCGATTGATAAAGATCACCGATCGTCTGACAAATTTTAGTTAGATCGATTCATGGCCTAGAGGAGTGCTCCTCATCGATCGTTCTGCATGTTGATGGCTATCCTGAAGGTGTCCCAGACGACCTTTTCGTGACTTTTCGTGTATGATGCCCAACCCAAAGATAGTCAGAACAACCCTTTTGTGTTGAGCGACGAGTTCATGTTCAAACGGCTTCGCCACTAAGGCCGGGGTTTTTATTATCCTGCCCTTTTTTTTTCATACCTGTCAATTGTTGAATGAGTATTATCATAGTTTCTTTGTTGAGGTTTGTCTTTTGTGACTATTAACATCATCGTTAGGGCGCAGTACTGTCATTGATGCACCCCCATGGAATTTGTCGTTGTCGGGTGCCGATATGTCTCATATGCCATAGGTGGTAGTTAGACGCCCTCACAGAGCTTGTTGTTGTCAGGTGCTAATCTTCACAGTTGGCATAAGACGACCATTTGCACACCCTCCTAGAACTTGTCGTTGTCGGGCACCGATACATCCCATAGGACACATGTAGTAGTTAGACACCTCTCGCAAAGCTTGTCGCTGTTGGGTGCTAACATTAAGAGTAGACACAGGACAACCACTTACGCGGCCCTCGCAGAGCTTGTCGCTGTCAGGTGTTGATGCGTCCCATAGGCCATATGATTTTCTTTAAAGTTGGGCGCAGGACGATTGTTCGTGCACCCCTCACAGAGCTTGTCGTTGTCGGGTGCCAGTACGTCGCTGACTGTGATGAACTCTCTATCTTCATAAAACTTTAAGACAACGTGGAAAGTGGATACTACCGCTTTGAAGTTGTTCGACAACAGTCAGCTAAAGATGGTGTTGTAGTTTAGGGGTGATTCAACCACAAATCTTCAGTATGGGTGAATTGTTTCTCGTTCTCCCCCCATCTTATAGGGAGCTCGATCACTCTCATTGTCTACTTCCTCTCACCGGAGAATCCATACAGCGGACCGACTGGTGCGATCATTTGATCAGCGGTGAGGCTCAACTTATTGAACATCTGTTTAAACAACACATTCACAGAGCTACTTGTGTTAATTAAAATACTCCCTACTTGATAATTGTTTATTATAATCGTTATTACAAAAACATCATTATATGGATTTCCCTTTTAGGGAAAATCCTCATCAGTAAAAAAATAGATGGAAGGTTCTTCAGCTTTGGAGTGAGGGTGGTGATGCAGAGCTCCCCTGTTTGCTACTTTTTTTGGTTTTCCTTCCTAGGTGGATAACTTCCTCCAAATAAGGCAGAGAGTTAGTACGAAAGGGGCAATCAGTCGCTTCTCTCGCAGGAACCTTGCCTTGCCTCTGGGTCGTAGCTCCAGAGGCGACGAATTCTTTCAACTTTCCTTTCTGGATCAACTCTTTTATCAGGCTTCACAAATGTCTACATTCCTCTGTGTCATGCCCGTGGCCTCTATGATACTTGCAGTACTTCCTGTTGTCCCGAAGGAAAGTTCAATCTCTCATCGACATCGTCTTCCTGAAGAAGTCTTTATCTTGGATGACTTCTACCATCATTTCCATTGATACGCTTAGCGGTGTTTACACCATGAACCTGGTGTTTGTGCCGGGGTTGCTTCTAGTGGTATGATGATCAGTGTTCAGGGGCTTGGTCGAGAGCATCCAGTCTTCTTGGCGTTGGGTGGAGTGTTATTGGGGCGACCATCGTAGTAGGGTCGGTTTGATGGTTGTGTGCTTGGTTTGGGTCGTTCTCTGGTGTCTTGTGGATGTCTTATGATTTCCTTACTCGACGGGCTCGAGATCGTTCTCATAGGAAATGACCATCTCGGGATCCGTATTTATTGGCCATCTCCAACAGCTCAGTCAAGCTCTATGGTTCTGCAAGCTCGAGGTCAAAACGTAACCTCTCTTACCTTACTTATTGTGTCAGTGCGGCTTGAGCCATGTCGGGCTTCAGGTCCTAGACATATAGTGTCTCGATATGGAAACGTGCGATAAAAGATCGCACACTTGTTTTCCCTCTGCTTTAATTGCCATAGGGATTGATCATTCTACTTGGGCCTCAAGGCACTAGCAAACTGGGATAGAAAGAGCTTCTTGAACTATGCAAAACAGGTGATTACCTCCATAGGCAATCCGTCGAACCACCACAAAGTGGTTGACTTTAGCGTCATGAAGAACAACTTGCACTGAAGGGCATCCAAAATCTTCAACAAGTCAATAGACCATTTGAATGATGTGAGGTGGTCATTGGGATCTGATCATCCTTTGTACGTTTCCAATGTCAGCATTTTAAACTTCTCCGGGGGTTCAACTCCGGAAACCTGCAGGGAAAAAATGTTCACTCGTTGATTTTGTGGCTCAATCTGCATCGATTGGTTCTTTTCCTTCACATGAGCCGATCCAGCGCTATCCTAGTACAGTCCGTCGTCCGGCTTTTCCTACGGATGGATTCCCTTCCTTCCATCGTTGTTTTGCGATTCTCCTTGAGGGGGGTTATGCATTCCTTGTCGTGCTGGCTCTTCAATTGGAACTGGGGGGACTGCCAAGGCAGTGACCGTTCTAAGGACCTCGGCGAACTGTCCCGACATCTGCTAAGTAATCTGGGTTCTTAAGTCTTGCAACCCTTGCTGAACAATTTCTTCCATGAACTCTCAGGTACAAGTTATTTCTCCTTCGTTCTTTTGACTATATTCTACTTGTTATTGTTATTGGGTTCCACTTCTTGTTGAAGACATGTTTCTAATCTCACCGCACCTTACATGAAGTTGAATCTAAAATTATTCGGGAAACATGCCTAAAGAATGGAACATTCTATTAGAAAATTAAGAGAGAGAGAGAGAGTGTGTGTGTGTGTGTGTGTGTGTGTGAGAGAGAGAGAGAGAGAGAGAGAGAGAGAGAGAATACTAGAGCAATAATAGACCAGCCAAAAATGTCCCTTTTATTCATAATATGGACCTCTATTTATAGGCCTAAATCCCAACATGAAAAAAAATACATGTCAACCCTCTAATCATTAACTTTTTAAGGGGTTTTTTTTCTAATTTATAAGATTATTTTTATATAATAAAACCCGTGACTCATTCGATTGATAAAAGTCATTTATCATCTAACAGATCTAGGTTTAATCGATTAATGGCCCGGAAGAGTGCTCCCCATCGATCGCTTTACATGTTGATGACTGTCATGAGGGAATTTTGTTTGTCGTCTTATATCGATCGCTTAGGCGAGGGATTTCCGTCGTCACTTATCTGGAAACGATCGTCTATTGTTTCGTCAGATCAATCATACTTCCTTCCTGGATTGCCCATCTGCTTTGAGATTCACGCAGACATATATTTAAGTGCACGCATATATATATATATATATATATATATATATATATATATATATATATATATATATATATATATATATATATATAAAATCTCTCTC
>JXCR01126534.1:18493-53921 GCA_002079205.1 Phalaenopsis hybrid cultivar | reverse complement strand
ATATATATATATATATATATATATATATATATATATATATATATATATATATATAAGATTGTGAAAGTTGAACTCAGATTGGACCCCTAATAAATCATAAATATATTTAAAAATGACAATACATAAGATTTACATCTCACTCAATTCATTTGTATTTAAATAACTAGTAACTAAAAATTAATTTTAACATTTGTCATTTTATCTATGTTTGAAAATATATAAAATTTTGGTGAGATGTAATTTTAACATATGTGATATGAATAATTTTGGTGGTTTAAATGTAAAATAGAAAGAGTTTAGGTGTAAATATGCAAATAAATAAAATTGTGTGGTATGTATGTAAATTGAATTTCTTTGTAATAATGATATTTTTTATGTGATATGAGTGATTTGGGTGGTATAAATTAAAAAATAGAGTTTAAGCCTTAGATATGTAAAATAAAATTGGGTGGTATGTATGTAAATGTCCTTGAACCAAATTGTTTTAGAACCGGAGCAAGTTCGCTGGTTCAACCCGATTCTGAGATGTTCTTTCTAGAGAGGTCTTATGTCAACCAGAACCAGACCTATGGCCGGTTCATGATCGAACCGGTCAAACCGGGCGGTTCGGCCCAATTTTCTATATCAAGGGATACATGTCGAATTCGAATTTGTTTGTGAATCAAACCAAAGGAATAAAGTGTAAGACAAAAGAGATAGACAGAGAGAGAAGTGCACATTAATGAATAGTAATCTAATCACACATGTTGATCAACCTTCAGATATGAAATGATCAATTTATTTGTACGAGGGGTTCAATCAATGAAATTACATGTATATGCCAAATTCACCCATAATAATAATAATATTATTATTTTAATCTTAACATTAAGATTAATGTTTTATTTATAAGATAAAATTCCTACTCACACATTCTTCTAATGCATTTTGAGTTCATGTCGACGCCTTAAAATTTATGTTGATGGCTCGTATAGGGGGGACCAAGCAATGTGCATGCCATTTCTACATCTTTTTGACTTTTCTAACGTAATCGGGCATTCAACTTTGTGATCGGACATCATTTGAGCAATTGTGGTGGTGGTCACGACAAATTCACCCTGAATTGCATCTTGTCAAACACGAACAACATTGTTTTCATCGTGTTAGGCAGCTCATTTCGATTGTTAAAGGTCACTTGATAGGCGATTTAGATGCTTTGAACGCACTCATGTAATCCGCTTTATGAATAAACATTAACGGTTGAAGAGTTTGAGATCGATCGGTGCATGGCTAGACTTTAACAGCATGAATTGCAGTGAAATTGCCTTTGTTTAATTATGACTTAATCGAAATTAAAATAATTAAAGCCAATTTGAATTGATGAATATGGAATTGAATTAAGAAAATCGAGAAATTGCGATCTACATTTTCAATCTGAAGTGAGGCCTGCAGTTTTGTGGGCTATTTTAACTTAGAATGGGCCAAATATTAAGTAAAAGCCCACAAAGTGAGATCAACTCCATGGTATTCATTTCCAAGGGAGAGAAAAATCATTGAAGAGAATTTNAAAATTAACGAGTCGAACACAAGCTTCTTAACGAGCCGAACACGAGCTGTTCGCGAACAACGAGACAGCCCTACTCATGTAATCCGTTTTATGAATAAGCATTAACGGTTGAAGAGTTTGAGATGGATGGGTGCATGGCATGACTTTAACAGAATGAATTGCAGTGAAATTGCCTTTGCTTAATTATGACTTGATCGAAATTAAAATAATTAAAGCCAAGTTGAATTGATGAATATGGAATTGAATTAAGAAAATCGAGAAATTGCCATCTACATTTTAAATCTGATGTAAGGCCTGGAGTTTTGTGGGCTAGTAAACTGCAGTGGGCTATTTTAACTTAGAATGGGCGAAAAATTAAGTTAAAGCCCACAAAGTGAGATCAACACCATGGTATTCATTTCCAAGGGAGAGAAAAATCATTGCGGAGAATTTAATTATAAAATTCTAAAAAGAAATTCATATGAAGATTATCATAATGAACATTTATTTAATATTTATTGTTATCTAGAGATTTTCTAAGTTTAATTCCTTATTAATTTTTTTTTTGTTCTATTTAAATTTAAAGTCATGTTTATACTATCNTAAAATTCTAAAAAGAAATTCATATGAAGATTATCATAATGAACATTTATTTAATATTTATTGTTATCTAGATATTTTCTAAGTTTAATTCCTTATTAATATTTTTTTTTGTTCTATTTAAATTTAAATTCATGTCTCTACTATTAATTGACTATATCAAAATATTGAATATTAATCATAATGTGGCTTAGTTAACATAAAAACTATTTGTTTTAATTATTCTAGTCCAATTATATTGAAGATATTAAGGCACAAAAATCAATGCTTTGTATTACTGAATATATTTTACTAAGATCCTTGGTTAGCAAAGAATTTAAGACACACAAATTAAGATTTTTTACCATTAGATCTATCTCTCTATGTCCCTCAGATTACAATTTGTGTGCTCTCCTAAAGAGAGGATTGCGAACCCCTAATTAGTTTTCTCTCTTTTTTAATTTATTCATATTTTGAAAGNGACAAGAAAGAAAAACAGGCGTTATTTTATTGAACTGTTTTGACCGGGGAATTGCGTAATGGATATATATATATTCTTGGATCTGAAATTGTCAGGGCGGTAAGCTCAATGAATGGAATGTTCTGAATGTTCAATTAGGAGGCAATTAAGAGAGAGAGAGAGAGTGAAGGAGCACCGGTAGACCAGCAGAAAAGGACTCTTTTATTTATAATATGGATCCCCATTTATAGGTCTAGATCCCCACACGAGAAAAATACATGTCAGCTCCTTAATCATTAACTTTTCATGGAGGTTTTTTTGTTAATTTACAAAATTATTTAAAGCCCGTGACCTATTCGATTGATAAAGATCACCGATCGTTTGACAAATTTTGGTTAGATCGATTCATGGCCTAGAGGAGTGCTCTTCATCGATCGTTATGCATGTTGATGGCTATCTTGAAGGTGTCCCAGACGACCTTTTCGTGACTTTTCGTGTCTGATGCCCAACCCAAAGATAGTCAGAACAACCTTTTTGTGTTGAGCGACGAGTTCATGTTCAAACGGCTTCCCCACTGAGGTCGGGATTTTTATTATCCTTCCCTTTTTTTCCATACCTGTCAATTGTTGGATGAGTATTTTCTATGTTATGAGTTGTTGGCAAGTGCATACTCTGTATATATGGTTATCGTAGTTTTTTTGTTGAGGGTTTTCGTTTGTGACTATTAACACCACTGTTAGGGCGCAGGACTATCGTTGTTGCCCCCCATGGAGCTTGTCGTTGTCGGGTGCCGATATGTCCCATATGCCATAGGGGGTAGTTAGACGCCCTCATAGAGCTTGTCATTGTCGGGTGCTAATCTTCAAAGTTGGCACAAGACGACCATTTGCACACTCCCCTAGAACTAGTCATTGTCGAGCACCGATACATCCCATAGGACACATAGTTAGACACCTCTCGCGAAGCTTGTCGCTGTTGGGTGCTAACATTAAGAGTAGACGCAGGACAACTGGTTACGTGCCCCTCACAAAGCTTGTTGCTGTCAGATGTTGATGCGTCCCATAGGCCATATGATTTTCTTTAAAGTTGGGCGCATGACGATTGTTCGTGCACCTCTTGCAGAGCTTATCATTGTCAGGTGTCAGTACATCGTTGACTGTGATGAACTCTCTATCTTCATAAAGCTTCACGGCAACGTGGTAAGTGGATACTACTGCTCTGAAGTTGTTCAACAACAGCCGGCTAAAGATGGCGTTGTAGGTTAGGGGTGAATCAACCACAAATCTTCAGTATGGGTAAATTGTTTCTCGTTCTCCCCCCATCTTATCAGGAGCCCGATCACTCTCATTGCCTACTTCCTCTTACCGGAGAATCCATACAGCGGAGCGGACCAACTGGTGCGATCATTTGATCAGCGGTGAGGCTCAACTTATTGAACATTTGTTTAAACATTACATTCACAAAGCTACTTGTGTCAACTAAAATATTCCCTACTTGATAATTGTTTATTATAGCAATTATTACAAAAACGTCATTATATGGATTTCCCTTTTGGGAAAAATCCTCATCAGTAAAAAAATAGGTGGAAGGTTTGTCGGCTTCAGAGTGAGGGTGGTGATGCAGAGCTCCCCTGTTTGCTACTTTTTTTTGGTTTTCCTTCCTTGGTGGATAGCTTCCTCCAACGAAGGCAGACATGTACCTTGCATTGTGAATAGAGTTAGTGCGAAAGGGGCGGTCAGTCGCTTCTCTCACAGGAACCTTGCCTTGCCTCTGGGTCGTAGCTCCAGAGGCGATGAATTCTTTCAACTTTCCTTTCTGGATCAACTCTTTTATCAGGCTTCACGGANCCTTCGATCCTTTATTTCAATTCTATAAGGGTAGGGTTTCAACTTTCAATATTATCACTATTATCATATTCTCCTTATAATCACCATATCTGAGCTCTTTAACATCTCCATAAAGGAATTGGTCATGATTAATGAAGAGAGTCAAATCAAATGTGAACCTAAGATATTTCAAACATCTTATCATTTGAACAAGAAAAATTACCTTAAGCAATTTCAAATCATGAAAACTTTTCTAACATAAAAGAAAAATATCCAGCATCATATGGATCTAGCTCTAGACCCCAAAGACTCAAAGTTTATACTTTTGGAAGAAACTGATTTCATGATCAATTCATGGTTGTGAAGCACCGTGTTATCAAAGAATAGTTGCACTTCTACGTTTCTTTGTACCGCAAAAGAGTTTTAGGATGCATTTAAACAAACGTACTTAAAATCAAAGGATGCTACACTCATGTATGAAATCAAGATAAAGCTCACCGCTACCAAATAAGATAATCTTGTTATCATTGAATATTTTAATGTCATGATGGGTTATCGGTTAGAGTTGACCACTATCAATATCTCAAAATATCCTATTGTGAACATGTAGTGATCCTTAAACGATTCATTGAACGAGAGAAAATTTTTAGTTTTTGTAGGACTCAATAATGAATTTAACCATTTTTGAACCTTAAATAGAGAAAATCTCATTTCTTTGAATGAAATATTCTCTCTATTACGAGTAGAAGAAGGAAGAAGGACGGTGATGATCAATTGCCCATTCCTCAAGATACATTTTATGTCCCAAGGTAATGGATTTTTGTGTCACAGAACACTTTCCATAAAAAACAAAAAACAAAATTCTTCCTTTAAACATAATCTTTGGTGTAAGTAGTGCAAAAAGAAAGTGCACATCAAAGATAAAAGCTGGAAACTCAACCAAAATCCTCAAGAGTATGAAGGAAGCAAAGACATATAAAAAGAACAAACCTTCCTAGTAGAGTTAATGGACTCAATTTAGAATGAATCAAAAGTTAAAACAAAAAATCTGAATTTCTTAACTATTGAGATCTTGTTTTCTTACTCATAATTATTGTGCAAGAACTATGGTAGATGATGCATTTACTTACCAAGATTTAACCCAATTTAGAGTTAACAAATTCACGGTCATTGTCGGTTTGAAGACCTGAATAGTAGTTTGAATTAAGTTAACACATACGTGTAGAAGCTTTGGAAGATCAGAGTAATTTATGATTTATATTTTAAAATGTAGACCAACATCATTCGAGTGTAGTCATCAATTAAGTTTAAGAACTACCATTTATTGGTGTAGCTGTGAGTATAAGAAGGTCCATATATGTCACTCTGACTGAGGGAGAAAGGAGCAAGAAGTGTGTGAGTGAGGTGTGGGTAATGGACTCGATGATGTTTGTCTAACTGTCATGTCTCACAATTAAAGTTAAAAAGATTTTTATTAGAAAATATTAAAGGATACAAAATTTTAAAATAGTGAAAACTAAGATGACATATACGATAATACAACAATATAATGAGACAATCAATGACTCGAGATAGACTTCGACTTTTGAGTGGTGTGTCCTTAATCTCAATGATCTCCACTTGGAAGTAGTAGAGTCCAACTACCATTTTAGCAGTCCAAATCATCTTCCCCAAATAATGATCTGAAAACACAACCATCATAACAAAAATTAGCAATGTAATTGATATCATTTGTCAACCTGCTCATAAATAACAAGTTACATTACAATAGAGGAACTCGTAAAATAGACTCCCGAGTTAAACAACTAATATTACAACCAACTTTTTACCAGCAATGAAATTACAAGATCCACCGGGAAAGCTTGCATGCAACTAATCGTGCAACAGCTTTGTCTTTTTTTCTTTTTAATAAAAAGTTCTCGTGTTACAAAAATGAATAATATTTATATTTTAATATCCTTAGCAGCAATCATGGGTTATTATACAATAATATGTAAAAAATATTTTTTTTGCATAGTGACATTAAAGAAGATGTTTGTATGAATTTGTCATCATGATTTAATAGGTTCTTCAAAAATAATTAGGTATGTAGATAAGAAAATGTCTAATATAGACTAAAATAATCACTAAAAGCATAGTTTAGCATATTTACAAAAGTTGTGTACTGAGATGGTATAAATAAAGTTAAAGAGATCATATTCTTTTTTATAAAGCTCTCTCTTAATGGACAAATCTCAATTTTTATTACATATATTAATGATATAATTTTTATAGGAGATAAAAATCAAGATAAAGCTCGTCAAAAAAACTTACTAAAGAATTTATAATTTAATAGTTAGGAAAACTCATATACTTCTTGAGAATAAAAAAAAAGTCTGAATTCAAACAAGGATTATTTCTCTCCAAATTGAATGTTAGGATCTACTGAAAGAGACTAAGATGACAGATTGTTACGGATTTTCTCAGTCTCTTTCGTGTTAATTTCTCTAATCATAGATTGTTCCTCCAACATTTAAGTGCTTTGACAACAACAGAATTTAGTAATCTTAATCTCATTAGTTTTCTCTTTTCGAGCGGCTCAATATAACTATAAGTACGCCAATCTAGAGATCATACGACCCCTAGATTATTGTTTAAGAGACTCTAATTCTTCATTATGTTTTAAAGTTAAATTTATATTTACTCAAATTAAGTTATATTTAGTATCGTTGAGTTTGTATATTTGTTTTATTGAGATGTTCAATTCGACTATAAATTTGTTACAATTAAAATTCAGATGATCATAAATTAAATTCAAGGAGTTATGTCCTCTAAAATGCAACGAGATTTTTATCAAATAAANATATATATATATATATATATATATATATATATATATATATATATATATATATATATATATATATATAACCTCGCTTGTACAAATAAAATAAATACATCCTCTATTATGCAAAGAAAACAATAAGATTCTTGAGAGTTTTTTTTCGATGTTATATTTTTTATATAGTATCAGAGTAAGGTCATGATGTCCTTCGATCCTTTATTTCAATTCTATAAGGGTAGGGTTTCAACTTTCAATATTATCACTATTATCATATTCTCCTTATAATCACCATATCTGAGCTCTTTAACATCTCCATAAAGGAATTGGTCATGATTAATGAAGAGAGTCAAATCAAATGTGAACCTAAGATATTTCAAACATCTTATCATTTGAACAAGAAAAATTACCTTAAGCAATTTCAAATCATGAAAACTTTTCTAACACAAAAGAAAAATACCCAGCATCAAATGGATCTAGCTCTAGACCCCAAAGACCCAAAGTTTATACTTTGGGAAGAAACTGATTTCATGATCATGTCATGGTTGTGAAACACCGTGTTATTAAAGAATAGTGACACTTTTACGTTTCTCTGTACCACAAAAGAGTTTTAGGATGCATTTAAACAAACGTACATAAAATCGAAGGATGCTACACTCATGTATGAAATCAAGCTAAAGCTCACCGCTACCAAATAAGATAATCTTGCTATCATTGAATATTTTAATGTCATGATGGGTTATCGGTTAGAGTTGGACCACTATCAATATCTCAAAACATCCTACTGTGAAGATATAGTGATCCTTAAAAGATTCATTGAATGAGAGAAAAATTTTAGTTTTTGTAGGACTCAATGATGAATTTAACCATTTTTGAACCTTAAATAGAGAAAATCTCATTTTTTTGAATGAAATATTCTCTTTATTACGAGTAGAAGAAGAAAGAAGGACGGTGATGATCAATTGCCCATTCCTCAAGATACATGTTTTGTCCCAAGGTAATGGATTTTTGTGTCACAGAACACTTTCCATAAATAAAAAAAAACAAAATTCTTCCTTTAAACATAATCCTTGGTGTAAGTAGTGCAAAAAGAAAGTGCACCTCAAAGATAAAAGCTGGAAACTTTACAAAAATCCTCAAGAGTATTAAGGAAGCAAAGACAGATAAAAAGAACAGACCTTCCTAGTAGAGTTAATAGACTCAATTCAGAATGAATCAAAAGTTAAAACAAAAATCTGAATTTCTTAACTATTGAGATCTTGTTTTCTTACTCATAATTATTTTGCAAGAACTATGGTAGATGATGCATTTACTTACCAAGAATTAACCCAATTTAGAGTTAACAAATTCATGGTCATTGTCGGTTCGAAGACCTGTATAGTAGTTTGAATTAAGTTAACACATATGTGTAGAAGCTTTCGAAGATCAGAGTAATTTATGATTTATATTTTAAAATGTAGGCCAACGTCATTCGAGTGTAGTCATCAATTAAGTTTAAGAACTACCATTTATTGGTGTAGCTGTGAGTACAAGAAGGTCCCTATATGTCACTCTGACTGAGGGAGAAAGGAGCAAGTAGTGTGTAAGTGAGGTGTGGGTAATGGACTCGATGATGTTTGTCTAACTGTCATGTCTCACAATTAAAGTTAAAAAGTTTTTTATTAGAAAATATTAAAGGATACAAATTTTTAAAATAGTGAAAACTAAGATGACATATACGATAATACAACAGTATAATGAGACAATCAATGACTCGAGATAGACTTCGACTTTTGAGTGGTGTGTCCTCAATCTCAATGATCTCCACTTGGAAGTAGCAGAGTCGAACTATCATTTTAGCAGTCTCAATCATCTCCCCCAAATAATGATCTGAAAACACAACCATCATAACAAAAATTAGCAATGTAATTGATATCATTTGTCAATCTGCTCATAAATAACAAGTTGCATTACAATAGAGTAACTCGTAAAATAGACTCCCGAGTTAAACCAACTAATATTACAACCAATTTTTTTCCAGCAATGAAATTACAAGATCCATCGGTAATTCTAACGATATTTTTTTAGAGCATGGATAGTACATCGAGAAAGCTTGCATGCAACTAATCGTGCAACAGCTTTGTCTTTTTTCTTTTTAATAAAAAGTTCTCATGTTATAAAAATGAATAATATTTATATTTTAATATCCTTAGCAAAAATCATGGGTTATTATACAATAATATGTAAAAAATATTTTTTTTTGCATAGTGACATTGAAGAAGATGTTTGTATGAATTTGTCGTCGTGATTTAATAGGTTCTTCAAAAATAATTAAGTATGTAGATAACAAAATGTCTAATATAGACTAAAATAATCACTAAAAGCATAGTTTAGCATATTTACAAAAGTTGTGTACTGAGATAGGTATAAATAAAGTTAAAGAGATCATATTCTTTTTTATAAAGCTCTCTCTTGATGGACAAATCTCAATTTTTATTACATATATTAATGATATAATTTTTATAGGAGATAAAAATCAAGATAAAGCTCGTCAAAAAAACTTACTAAAGAATTTATAATTAAATAGTTAGGAAAACTCATATACTTCTTGAGAATAAAAAAAAGTCTGAATTCAAACAAGGGCTATTTCTCTCCAAATTGAATGTTAGGATCTACTGAAAGAGACTAAGATGACAGATTGTTACGGATTTTCTCAGTCTCTTTCGTGTTAATTTCTCTAATCATAGACTGTTCCTCCAACATTTAAGTGCTTTGACAAACAACAGAATTTAGTAATCTTAAACTCATTAGTTTCTCTTTTAGAGCGGCTCAATAGAACTATAAGTACGCCAATCTAGAGATCATATGACCCCTAGATTATTGTTTAAGAGCCTCTAATTCTTCATTACGTTTTAAAGTTAAATTTATTTTGACTCAAATTAAGTTATATTTAGTATCGTTGAGTTTGTATATTTGTTTTATTGAGATGTTCAATTCGATTATAAATTTGTTACAATTAAAATTCAGATGATCATAAATTAAATTCAAGGAGTTATGTCATCTAAAATGCAACGAGATTTTTATCAAATAAGACTCATTAAGCAGGATGCCAAACCAATACATTGCTAGTTTCCCATTGAAATTGCACAATGACTCAAATCAACAATCTTTTTAGTATTTGCATGTCACGAATAAAAATGAATGCCATATAAGAGAAGACAATCAACATTATACAGATGATATCAATAATGTTGATACATGATTACATATAAACATCATTCTCTTCAATTATAATCTAAAAATCCAGATTCACAGAACAACACAAGACAATTTCCAGATCCCCATAACCTAGCTGTAAAGAAGGCGCNACGAATAAAAATGAATGCCATATAAGAGAAGACAATCAACATTATACAGATGATATCAATAATGTTGATACAAGATTACATATAAACATCATTCTCTTCAATTATAATCTAAAAATCCAGACTCACAGAACAACACAAGACAATTTCCAGATCCCCATAGCCAACCCTAGCTGTAAAGCAGGCGAGGCCGTCTCCCTAAAACAGCAATGCGGTGCCAGTAGTAAGCATGGTGCTCATGATCAGGAAACATAAAATCAAACAGTTTGTCACCAAGCACTAGTTGGCGCAAGAAAAGCTGGGCGGCCGGAGTCCGCGCCACCACCGCCGCCATCTTCTCTATGCGCTCGCAAGCACTCCGGTCAATCGGCGGCTCCGGCATTTCCACGCCATACTCATATTCGTCTTCCGGCACCTCTTCCTCTTCCTCTTTTTCTAATTCCTCCATGGTTAATGGTTCTGAGAATTGGAGTGCTTGCTCTTTTTCCTTCTCCATCTATTTGGTTTCTATGATCTGGTGGAGAAGAGGCTTGAAATACATAGAGGGGGAGGTTGGATAAAGCCATGGATATGAAGAGGAGCACGTGAAGGGAAGGAGGTAAGAAACTTGAGTTCTTCAGGTTGGCGTTCTTTTAAAGTTGAGATTTTTAGTGAATGGGGCTCACACGTGTCAANGGAGTCCGCGCCACCACCGCCGCCATCTTCTCTATGCGCTCGCAAGCACTCCGGTCAATCGGCGGCTCCGGCGTTTCCACCCCAGACTCATATTCGTCTTCCGGCACCTCTTCGTCTTCCTCTTCTTCTAATTCCTCCATGGTTATTGGTTCTGAGAAATGGAGTGCTTGCTCTTCTTCCTTCTCCATCTATTGGTTTCTATGATCTGGTGGAGAGGAGGCTTGAAATATATAGAGGGGGAGGTTGGATAAAGCCATGGATATAAAGAGGAGCACGTGAAGGGAAGGAGGTAAGAAACTTGAGTTCTTCAGGCTGGCGTTGTTTTAAAGTTGAGATTTTTAGTGAATGGGGCTCACACGTGTCATGCACGAGAAGTATGGTGCCATGTTTGTTAGTCAAAGCTAAAAAAGAAGCTTTTTTTATTAGTTTTAGAAGTCAATTAAGTGATGCGCTGGCTGTTTTGGGTTGATCCAACTTCCTTATTTGTTGAAAACAGAAGCTTTAAAAGCTACATTCGCCTAATTAGAAGAGCTGTAATCTGAAATGATAAAAGAATTTTGGCAGATGTTCATCTTTTACTGTTTCATCAAACAAATTTTTTACATATTTTGGCGTTCATTCCAACCTCCAGCTTAACAGAACTTCACCGTCTCCTCAAACGAAACTCTAATTGCTTCTGTTGAGACCGAGAAAGACTGAGAACCGATAAGAGCTGAGAGAGAAAATTTATGGAGGCTAATTAACTAAAATTGCTTGCATTGATTATGATAAAATGGAATATAAGATAATGCCATTATTTATAAAAAGGATAATAATTTAACTCTTCTATAGATAAGCAATGCATAATATACTATTTTATAATAATGATAAGGAATGAACCCTCGCATAATTTGATTTTTTTTTAAAATTACTAGCATGTGCATGTTTAGGTTTCAAACAAAGTCTAGTAATAATGTTAGGGGTAATATTAACAAAAGTTCAAAAAATCTTGGTATATATAACAATGTTTCNTTGGAGTGCTTGCTCTTCTTCCTTCTCCATCTATTTGGTTTCTATGATCTGGTGGAGAAGAGGCTTGAAATATATAGAGGGGGAGGTTGGATAAAGCCATGCATACGAAGAGGAGCACGTGAAGGGAAGGAGGTAAGAAACTTGAGTTCTTCAGGTTGGCGTTCTTTTTAAAGTTTTGAGATTTTTAGTGAATGGGGCTCACACGTGTCATGCACGAGAAGTATGGTGCCATGTTTGTTAGTCAAAGCTAAAAAAGAAGCTTTTTTTATTAGTTTTAGAAGTCAATTAAGTGATGCGCTGGCTGTTTTGGGTTGATCCAACTTCCTATTTATTTGACTCTAACTTAGACTTTATTTGAAACATAAGCTACATTCACCTAATTAGAAGAGAANGGAATGAACCCTCGCATAATTTAATTTTTTAAAAGTTACTAGCATGTACATGTTTAGGCTTCAAACAAATAGTAATAATGTTAGGGGTAATAATAACATAAGTTCAAAAAGTCTTGGTATATATGACAATGTTTCGGGAAACTCTTACAAATTTGTTAGGACTTTTCTCTTTTAATTTTTGCGCTTGTTTATGAATTATAATTATTGTGCTTGCATTTGCATATCAAAAACCTTAATTTCAAGAAAAAATATTACATCAGGACTCCGTATGTGCGGAGACCAATGAAATCACGCCACACACGTGAAGGTGAGAAAAAAAATCGGTCCGGTGACAAAGGAGAATATTATTCTCGTGCTATTCTGGTGTTATTGTGTATTATTCAAACATTCTTGATGTGTTATTGTGTTATTATAGCACCAAAAATATTGTCAGAACACAATAACACATGAATAACATACAATAACACCTGAATAATACAGGGGGGAATATTTCCCTATGTTACCGGGAATATTCCCCTGTGGCGTGATTTCATTGGACTCTGTATGTAACTCTATGTGCGGAGTCCTGATATAATATTTTTTCCAATTTCAAATTATATAGACACACACACCTCTTTATCTATGCATGAAAAGGTGTATTTGACTTTTTAAATAGTTAGAATAGTGATATTTTTTATGTGATATGAAAGATTTGGGTGGTATAAATGTAAAAAAAAATCAAAGTTTAAGTGTAAATATGTAAATAAACAAGAATTGGGCAGTATGTATGTAAAATGTATTCCTTAAGACTATTACTCCATAAGTCAAACTCTTTAAATTTTGAGGTGGTTAGAAATATTATAGAGTGTGATAATTAAAATGTATTAACTTAAATAAATGAAGCTTTTTATTTTAATTTAATTTACTTATGTGGGTATTTTAGAAATAATACAAAACAAAAACATGCAAGGGAGACTAAAAAGTTATGTTTGATAGCATATCATTAAAAAGATTTCGGCGAGAACTTAACTTAAATCCAACCAAACATCAAAAAATACAAAACTTAAATCCGAAGCTCTGAAGTTCTAATTTTTTCACTTTTCGTCGCTTTCTACCTTCATTCCATCTCCATCCCGTAAATCTGGATCTGATAAATCCAAATATTTTAAAGGATTTGTTTTGCCTCCGACTCCCTCTAATCTAACTTTAATCCAAATTGCAGCCAAATACGCCTAAATTGGCAAATTTGTAGATTAACAAGAGTTATTGACATGGAAAAATACTATAAAAAAAAATCAAAATCATTTAAAAATTATATATAATCCTTCTAACTAAATTATAATTGAAAAATGATTTCATGAATTTTAATTAGATTATGACATGTGCTCATGGAGAAATTAGTTTAAGAATGTTTCAATTAGCATTAATTTAGAAAAAAAAGCAATATTAATTGCAATTTAGGAATGATAAAATGAAATAATAAAACGGATTTAATTACTTCTTAATTTATTTATTTAGAGAGAATAATTCTCTTGAGTTACTCATAAAATTAATTACTGTAACTTACGGAAAATATATTATAACCTTCAACACAAATTAATTATATTAAACATGAAAGTAACTCCCAAACTCTAATCTCATCTCTAAACTATATAAACATACCCTCTTCAACTCGTTCCACCAGAAACAACAACAGCAGCAGCAGCAACAACAACAATAGTAATGCTGAAATCAGGAGCAGTTTCTTATGTTGTCCTCTTTCTTGTCGTTGTCGGCGGCACAATGACGCCCACAGTCTCATCATTCGACCTCTTCCCTAACATCTTCAAGTGCTGGAAGGCCATTGTAGAGGTCGAAAGTTGTGCTGTGAAGCTTATTCCTTCTTTCCTTAGCTTGCATATAAGGCTCACTCAAGAATGTTGCAAGGCTTTCGTCCACATTGAAGAGAGCTGTCTTCCTATTGTGTTCCCCAACCCTGTGTTTGGCCCCTTACTCGCAAACTTTACCTCCACCATTTGCGGCATACTCGCCGATCCCTCGTCGCCACCGGCGATTGCTTAAAAATTTTTTAGGTTTTGTTTTCAATAAGGTCCTTCCTTCTTACATGGAATAAGGACACTAGTATTTGTATGAGGAGCGATTCTTATGTGCGGAATCAGCACATGCGGATTTATGGTATTTGATAATATTTAGTGTTATTATACTAAAATACTATCAAATCCGCACATATTCACATATATTATGTCTGTAGGTAATGTTTTTTCCTACATGAGAGTCGAGCAATGATGATTTTTGCATCATTGTTTCAATTAGTTAACGGTCACTTGAGTGTTCTTCTTCGTTTATTTGTTCAATGTAATTTGCATGATAATAAGGATTTTGTTATAGGCTTTTTCTCATCTTTTGAGAGCACAATTTGCAGCTTATTATGTCAAATATTTGAAATTATTCCTATTTTTTTTTATAATGCTCAGGTAAATCCTAGTAATATATATAACGTTCAATTTTTTTTTGGCTAGTTTTTAAAATAAAACTTAAATTGAAATGTGATTGATATGAGAGGAGTTTATCTTCCCTCCAAAACTTAAAATTCAAGTAGTGTCATCAAATTGATTATTGGAGTTACAACTATTGTTTGGTGAGAAAATATTACATCATGACTCCTAATGCATTCAAAGTTCAATGGTGGGACGTTACATGTCAAGTGGGCCCCACCGCAAAATACTGGCATTGAGGGATGTTAAAAATTGTGGGGCTCAAAAATGTCCGTGAAGCAACAACAATCTTGAATTTAAAAGAACGTCTCGTCCTTCATAGCTAATCTCCTCCTTCGTAACTCTTCGCATGGGAGAAGAGAAGATCAAAGCTTTCGTCGCGGCTCGCCCACACAGGAGAATGAACAATCTGGGAATGTTCACATGCCCACCACATAATTCTTATGATTTTATGTCTCTAGCATCTAAAGTTTTATATTTACATTTATATCACTATGATGCCATCCTCTCAAAATCTTCAATCCTTCATGCTCAATCCTGACATAAACTGCTAAACATTTTTATGGATTTAAGTGGATTTAATTTAACTAATGACAAACTAAATTTTAGATTTTACATAGATTGGATTTAACATGTTATTAGCATAAATATAAAACTGCATGTGTAAGATATGTAAATTCATGAGAATTGTGTGATTCGTATCTAATTTTCCCTTTTATTTTTTGTCACACCATAGTAGTTGTAAGAATTTTGAAGTTTATGTTAGTATTTAGAACCCCTAAATATTAATTGCATACGCCGTCGTCAATCAGGTCAAATGTATATTTCGGCGGGCCCCATTTTTATTTTTATTTGTTTTAAAAAAATCTAGTCGACGGTCGAGATCGAACAACATATCCATCTCCGCNTATATATATATATATATATATATATATCTATTATCATATTCTCTTTGTAATCACCATATCTGAGTTCTTTAACATCTCTATAAAGGAATTGGTCATGATTAATGACGAGAATCAAATCAAATGTGAACCTCAGATGTTTCAAGCATCTTATCGTTTGAACAAGAAAAATTACCTTGAGCAATTTCAAATCATGAAAACTTTTCTAACATAAAAGAAAAATACCCAGCATCATATGGATCTTGTTCTAGACCACAAAGACTCAAAGTTTATACTTTGGGAAGAAACTGATTTCATGATCAATTCATGGTTGTGAAGCACCGTGTTACTAAAAAATAGTGGCACTTCTAAGTTTCTCTGTACCACAAAAGAGTTTTAGGATGCATTTAAACAAACATACATAAAATCGAAGGAAGCTACACTCATGTATGAAATCAAGATAAAGCTCACCGCTACCAAATAAGATAATCTTGTTATCGTTGAATATTTTAATGTCATGATGGGTTATCGGTTAGAGTTGGACCACTATCAATAGCTCAAAATATCCTACTGTGAAAATGTAGTGATCCTTAAACGATTCATTGAACGAGAGAAAAATTTTAGTTTTTGTAGGACTCAATAATGAATTTAACTATTTTTTAATCTTAAATAGAGAAAATCTCATTTCTTTGAATGAAATAGTCTCTCTATTACGAGTAGAAGAAGGAAGAAGGACGGTGATGATCAATTGCCCATTCCTCAAGATACATGTTATGTCCCAAGGTAATGGATTTTGGTGTCACATAACACTTTCCATAAAAAAACAAAAAACAAAATTCTTCCTTTAAACATAATCTTTGGTGTAATTAGTGCAAAAAGAAAGTGCACATTAAAGATAAAAGCTGGAAACTTTACAAAAATCCTCAAGAGTATGAAGGAAGCAAAAACAAATAAAAAGGACAGACCTTTATAGTAGAGTTAATGGACTCAATTCAGAATGAATCAAAAGTTAAAACTTTGAGATCTTGTTTTCTTACTCATATTTATTGTGCAAGAACTATGGTAGATGATGCATTTACTTACCAAGAATTAACCCAATATAGAGTTAACAAATTCACAGTCATTGTCGGTTCGAAGACCTGAATAGTAGTTTGAATTAAGTTAACACATATGTGTAGAAGCTTTGGACGATCACAATAATTTCCGATTTATATTCTAAAATGTAGACTAACGTCATTCGAGTGTAGTCATCAATTAAGTTTAAGAACTACCATTTATTGGTGTAGCTATGAGTACAAGAAGATCCCTATATGTCACTCTGAATGAGGGAGAAAGGAGCAGGAAGTGTGTAAGTGAGGTGTGGGTAATGGACCCGATGATGTTTGCCTAACTGTCATGTCTCAAAATTAAAGTTAAAAAGATTGTTATTAGAAAATATTAAAGGATACAAATTTTTTAAACAGTGAAAACTAAGATGACCTATACGATAATACAACAATATAATGAGACAATCAATGACTCGAGATAGACTTCGAGTTTTGAGTGGTGTGTCCTCAATCTCAATGATCTCCACTTGGAAGTAGTAGAGTCCAACAACCATTTTAGCAGTCTCAACCATCTTCCCCAAACAATGATCTGAAAACACAACCATCATAACAAAAATTATCAATGTAATTGATATCATTCGTCAACTTGCTCATAGATAACAAGTTACATGACAATAGAGGAACTCGTAAAACAGACTCCCGAGTTAAACCAGTTATTATTACAACCAAGTCTTTACCAGCAATGAAATTACAAGATCCATCGGTAATTCTAACGATATATTTTCTTAGAGCATGGATAGTACGTCGAGAAAGCTTGCATGCAACTAATCGTGCAACATCTTCGTCTTTTTCTTTTTAATAAAAAGTTCTCATGTTACAAAAGTGAATAATATTTATATTTTAATATCCTTAGCAGCAATCATGGGTTATTATACAATAATATGTAAAAAGTATTTTTTTTGCATAGTGACGTTGAAGAAGATGTTTGTATGAATTTGTCGTCATGATTTAATAGGTTCTTCAAAAATAATTAGGTATGTAGATAAGAAAATGTCTAATATGGACTAAAATAATCACTAAAAGCGTAGTTTAGCATATTTACAAAAGTTGTGTACTGAGATAGGTATAAATAAAGTTAAAAAGAGATCATATTCTTTTTATAAAGCTCTCTCTTAATGGACAAATCTCAATTTTTATTACATATATTGATAATATTATTTTTATAGGAGATGAAAATCAAGATAAAGCTCGTAGAAAAAACTTACTAAAGAATTTATAATTAAATAGTTAGGAAAACTCGTATACTTCTTGAGAATAAAAAAAAAGTCTGAATTTAAACAAGGGTTATTTCTCTCCAAATAGAATGTTAGGATCTATTGAAAAAGACTAAGATGACAGATTCTTACAGGTTTTCTCAGTCTCTTTCGTGTTAATTTCTCTAATCACAGATTGTTCCTGCAACATTTAAGTGCTTTGACAACAACAGTATTTAGTAATCTTAAACTTATTAGTTTTCTCTTTTAGAGCGGCTCAATATAACTGTAAGTATGCCAATCTAGATATCATATGACCCCTAGATTATTGTTTAAGAGCCTCTAATTCTTCATTATGTTTTAAAGTTAAATTTATTTTGACTCAAATTAAGTTATATTTAGTATCGTTGAGTTTGTATATTTGTTTTATTGAGATGTTCAATGTAACTATAAATTTGTTACAATTAAAATTCAAGGAGTTATATCATCTAAAATGCAAGGAGATTTTTATTAAATAAAACTCATTAAGCAGGATGCCAAACTAATACATTGCTAGTTTCCCAATGAAATTGCACAATGACTCAAATCAACAAACCTTTTAGTATTTGCATGTCACGAATAAAAATGAATGCCATTTAAGAGAAAATGATCAACATTATACAGATGATATCAATAATGTCGATACAATATTACATATAAACATCATTCTCTTCAATTATAATCTAAAAATCCAGGCTCACAGAACAACACAAGGCAGTTTCCAGATCCCCATAACCAACCCTAGCTGTAAAGCAGGCGAGGCCGTCTCCCTAAAACAGCAATGCGGTGCCAGTAGTAAGCATGGTGCTCATGATCAGGAAACATAAAATCAAACAGTTTGTCACCAAGCACTAGTTGGCGCAAGAAAAGCTGGGCGGCCGGAGTCCGCGCCACCACCGCCGCCATCTTCTCTATGCGCTCGCAAGCACTCCGATCAATCGGCGGCTCCGGCATTTCCACCCCATACTCATATTCGTCTTCCGGCACCTCTTCCTCTTCCTCTTTTTCTAATTCCTCCATGGTTAATGGTTCTGAGAATTGGAGTGCTTGCTCTTCTTCCTTCTCCATCTATTTGGTTTCTATGATCTGGTGGAGAAGAGGCTTGAAATATATAGAGGGGGAGGTTGGATAAAGCCATGCATACGAAGAGGAGCACGTGAAGGGAAGGAGGTAAGAAACTTGAGTTCTTCAGGTTGGCGTTCTTTTTAAAGTTTTGAGATTTTTAGTGAATGGGGCTCACACGTGTCAAGCACGAGAAGTATGGTGCCATGTTTGTTAGTCAAAGCTAAAAAAGAAGCTTTTTTTATTAGTTTTAGAAGTCAATTAAGTGATGCGCTGGCTGTTTTGGGTTGATCCAACTTCCTATTTATTTGACTCTAACTTAGACTTTATTTGAAACATAAGCTACATTCACCTAATTAGAAGAGAAGACTTGTAATCTGAAATGATAAAAAATTTATTCGTTCGTATAAAAGAATTTTGGCAGATGTTCGTCTTTACTGTTTCATCAAACAAAATTTTTGCAGACTCCAACCTAACAGAACTTCACCGTCTCCTCAAACGAAACTTTAAGTGCTTCTGTTGAGACCGAGAAAGATCGAGAACCGATAAGAGTTGCGATGGGATTATCATTTATTGCTTTTTAGTGACTATAGGTGTTATAAAACCAAACAATCGAAAAAAATATTAAAGTGGATTTTTATGTGGAAATTATTGAGAGAGAAAATTTATGGAGGCTAATTAACTAAAATAGCTTACATTAATTATGATAAAATGGAATATAAGATAATGCCATTATTTATAAAAAGGATAATAATTTAACTCTTCTATAGATAAGCAATGCATATTATACTATTTTATAATAATGATAAGGAATGAACCCTCGCATAATTTAATTTTTTAAAAGTTACTAGCATGTACATGTTTAGGCTTCAAACAAATAGTAATAATGTTAGGGGTAATAATAACATAAGTTCAAAAAGTCTTGGTATATATGACAATGTTTCGGGAAACTCTTACAAATTTGTTAGGACTTTTCTCTTTTAATTTTTGCGCTTGTTTATGAATTATAATTATTGTGCTTGCATTTGCATATCAAAAACCTTAATTTCAAGAAAAAATATTACATCAGGACTCCGTATGTGCGGAGACCAATGAAATCACGCCACACACGTGAAGGTGAGAAAAAAAATCGGTCCGGTGACAAAGGAGAATATTATTCTCGTGCTATTCTGGTGTTATTGTGTATTATTCAAACATTCTTGATGTGTTATTGTGTTATTATAGNAAATAATTATTTATATAATAATATATTACATATATTATTTATAAAATAATATATTATATATATTTATATCTAAATTTAAATCATAATATTTCATGTGTTAATGTGGTTAGTGTATTCTTTTGTATATATTTGGTCCAGGTTCGAATCCTATACTTTACATCTATTTTTTTCAATTTAATTTTTTCGAGCCAATTTCGAGCCGAACACGAACGCACTTTCACGAGCAAATTTCGACCACGAGCTGATTTCGAAGATGAGCTATTTCGAACGAACCAAACACGAGCCAGGCCTGAACTCGCTCAAGCTCAGCTTGTTTACGGCCCTAATTTCCGGAAACTCTTACCAATTTGTTAGGATTTTTTCTCCTTAGATAATGATAACATAACTCTTTTAATTTTTGCGCTTGTTTATGAATTATAATTATTGTGCTTGCATTTGCATGCTAACACCTCAATTTCAAGTTATATAGACACACACACACCTCTTTATCTATGGATGACAATGTGTATTTCACTTTTTAAATAGTTAAAATAGTGATATTTTTTATGTGATATGAAAGATTTTGGTGGTACAAATGTAAAAAAAATCAAAATTTAGGTGTAAATATGTAAATAAACAAGACTTGGGCGGTATGTATGTAAAATGTATTCTTAAGACTATTATTTCTTGTGTTAAGTCAAACTCTTTAAATTTTGAGGTGGTGAGAAATATTATAGACTGTGATACTTACAATGTATTAACTTAAATGAAAGTAGCTTTTTATTTTAATTTAATTTCCTTATGTAAGTATTCTAGAAATAATAAAACAACAACATGCAAGGTAGACTAAAAGGCTATTTGGCCAAGAACTTAACTTAAATCCAACCAAAAATCAAAAAATTCAAAACTTAAATCCTAAGCTCTCAAAACTTAAATCCTAAGCTTTTTATTTTAATTTAATTTCCTTATGTAAGTATTCTAGAAATAATAAAACAACAACATGCAAGGTAGACTAAAAGGCTATTTGGCCAAGAACTTAACTTAAATCCAACCAAACATCAAAAAATTCAAAACTTAAATCCTAAGCTCTCAAAATCTAATTTTTTCACTTTTCGTCGCTTTCTACCTTCATTCCATCTTCATTCCAACGTAAATCTGGATCTGATAAATCCAAATATTTTAAAGGATTTGTTTTGCCTTCGACTCGCTCTATTTCCATGGAAGGATTTATTTCATAAATCCTATCTAACTTTAATCCAAATTGCAGCCAAATACCGCCTAAATTGGCAAATTTGTAGATTAACAAGAGTTATTGACATGGAAAAATACTAAAAAAAAAAATCAATAATGCAAAATCATTTAAAAATTATATATAATTCTTCTAACTAAATTATAATTGAAAAATGATTTCATGAATTTTAATTAGATTATGGCATGTGCTCATGGAGAAATTATAGTTTAAGAATGTTTCAATTAGCATTAATTTAGAAAAAAAAGCAATATTAATTGCAATTTAGGAATGATAAAATGAAATAATAAAACGGATTTAATTACTTCTTAATTTATTTATTTAGAGAGAATAATTCTCTTGAGTTACTCATAAAATTAATTACTGTAACTTACGTCAAATTTATTATAACCTTCAACACAAATTAATTATATTAAACATGGAAGTAACTCCCAAGCTCTAATCTCACCTCTAAACTATATAAACCAACCCTCTTCAACTCATTCCACCAAAAACAACAGCAGCAGCAGCAACAACAACAACAGCAACAATAACAACAAAAGTAATGGTGAAATCAGGAGCAGTTTCTTATGTCGTCCTCTTTCTTGTCGTTGTCGGCGGCACAATGACACCCACAGCNGGCGGCACAATGACGCCCACAGCCTCATCATTCAACCTCTTCCCTAACATCTTCAAGTGCTGGAAGGCCATTGTAGAGGTCGAAAGTTGTGCTGTGAAGCTTATTCCTTCTTTCCTTAGCTTGCATATAAGGCTCACTCAAGAATGTTGCAAGGCTTTCGTCCACATTGAAGAGAGCTGTCTTCCTATTGTGTTCCCCAACCCTGTGCTTGGCCCCGTACTGGCAAACGTTACCTCCACCATTTGCGGCGCACTCGCCGATCCCTCGTCTCCACCGGCGATTGCTTAAATTTTTTTTTTAGGTTTTGTTTTCAATAAGGTCCTTCCTCTCTTACATGGAATAAGGACACCAGTATCTATATGAGGAGCGATTCTTATGTGTGGAATCTGCACATGCGGATTTATGGTATTTGATAATATTTAGTGTTATTATACTAAAATACTATCAAATCCGCACATATTCACATATATTATGTCTGTAGGTAATGTTTTTTCCTACATGAGAGTCGAGCAATGATGATTTTTGCATCATTGTTTCAATTAGTTAACGGTCACTTGAGTGTTCTTCTTCGTTTATTTGTTTGATGTAATTTGCATGATAATAAGGATTTTGTTGTAGGCTTTTTCTCATCTTTTGAGAGCACAATTTGCAGCTTATTATGCCAAATATTTGAAATTATTCCTATTTTTTTTTATAATGAAAAGGTAAATCCTAGTAATATATATAACGTTCGATTTTTTTCTGGCTAGTTTTTAAAATAAAACTTAAATTGAAATGTGATTGATATGAGAGGAGTTTATCATCCCTCCAAAACTTAAAATTCAAGTAGTGTCATCAAATTGATTACTGGAGTTACAACTATTGATTTATCTTAATTAAATTAAATTAAAACTAATGGCGTGTTTGGTGAGAAAATATTACATCATGACTCTTAACGCATTCAAAGTCCAATAATGGGACGTTACATGTCAAGTGGGCCCCACCACAATATACTGGCATTGAGCGATGTTAAAAATTGTGGGGCTCAAAAATGTCCCTGAAGCAACAACAATCTTGAATTTAAAAGAATGACTTTCTTCGTAGCTCGTCTCTTCCTTCATAGCTAATCTCCTCCTTCGTAACTCTTCGCACGGGAGAAGAGAAGATCAAAGCTTTCGTCGCGGCTCGCCCGCACAGGAGAATGAACAATCTGGGAATGTTCACATGCCTACCACATAATTCTTATGATTTCATGTCTCTAACATCTAAAGTTTTATATTTACATTTATATCACTATGATGCCATCCTCTCAAAATCTTCAATCCTTTATGCTCAATCCTGACATAAAGTGCTAAACATTTTTATGGATTTAAGTGGATTTAATTTAACTAATGCCAAACTAAATTTTAGATTTTACATAGATTGGATTTAACATGTTATTAGCATAAATATCAAACTGCATGTGTAAGATATGTAAATTCATGAGAATTGTGTGACTCGTTTCTAATTTTCCCTTTTATTTTTTGTCACGCCATAGTAGTTGTAAGAATTTTGAAGTTTATGCTAGTATTTAGAACCCCTAAATATTAATTGCATGCGTAGGCTCAACTTTATGAAAAAGGTTATTTTCATAAAGTTATGATTTGGAAAAATTATTCTATATGGACAGCATATGCATCTCTACATATGTTGTCAGTTCTCGACCGTCTATCAAATCAAATGTGTATTTCGGCGGATCTCATTTTTTTTTTTTTAGTACCTGATTGATGGTCGAGATCGGACAGCGTAGGCATCTCTGCATAGACTGTCCATATGGAATATTTTTTCTATGATTTAAAGGAAAACGGGGGGTGAGAGAGAGAGAGNTAGAAGTCAATTAAGTGATGCGCTGGCTGTTTTGGGTTGATCCAACTTCCTATTTATTTGACTCTAACTTAGGCTTTATTTGAAACATAAGCTACATTCACCTAATTAGAAGAGAGGACTTGTAATCTGAAATGATAAAAAATTTATTCGTTCGTATAAAAGAATTTTGGCAGATGTTCGTATTTACTGTTTCATCAAACAAAATTTTTGCAGACTCCAACCTAACAGAACTTCACCGTCTCCTCAAACGAAACTTTAAGTGCTTCTGTTGAGACCGAGAAAGATCGAGAACCGATAAGAGTTGCGATGGGATTATCATTTATTGCTTTTTAGTGACTATAGGTGTTATAAAACCAAACAATCGAAAAAAATATTAAAGTGGATTTTTATGTGGAAATTATTGAGAGAGAAAATTTATGGAGGCTAATTAACTAAAATAGCTTACATTAATTATGATAAAATGGAATATAAGATAATGCCATTATTTATAAAAAGGATAATAATTTAACTCTTCTATAGATAAGCAATGCATATTATACTATTTTATAATAGTGATAAGGAATGAAACCTCGCATAATTTGATTTTTTTTTAAATTACTAGCATGTGCATGTTTAGGTTTCAAACAAAGTTTAGTAATAATGTTAGGGGTAATATTAACAAAAGTTCAAAAAGTCTTGGTATATATGACAATGTTTCGGGAAACTCTTACAAATTTGTTAGGACTTTTCTCTTTTAATTTTTGCGCTTGTTTATGAATTATAATTATTGTGCTTGCATTTGCATATCAAAAACCTTAATTTCAAGAAAAAATATTACATCAGGACTCCGTATGTGCGGAGACCAATGAAATCACGCCACACAGTGAAGGTGAGAAAAAAAATCGGTCCGGTGACAAAGGAGAATATTATTCTCGTGCTATTATGGTGTTATTGTGTATTATTCAAACATTCTTGATGTGTTATTGTGTTATTATAACACCAAAAATATTGTCAGAACACAATAACACATGAATAACATACAATAACACCTGAATAATACAGGGGGGAATATTTCCCTATGTTACCGGGAATATTCCCCTGTGGCGTGATTTCATTGGACTCTGTATGTAACTCTATGTGCGGAGTCCTGATATAATATTTTTTCCAATTTCAAATTATATAGACACACACACCTCTTTATCTATGCATGAAAAGGTGTATTTGACTTTTTAAATAGTTAGAATAGTGATATTTTTTATGTGATATGAAAGATTTGGGTGGTATAAATGTAAAAAAAAAATCAAAGTTTAAGTGTAAATATGTAAATAAACAAGAATTGGGCGGTATGTATGTAAAATGTATCCTTAAGACTATTACTCCATAAGTCAAACTCTTTAAATTTTGAGGTGGTTAGAAATATTATAGAGTGTGATAATTAAAATGTATTAACTTAAATGAAAGAAGCTTTTTATTTTAATTTAGAAATAATAAAAAACAAAAACATGCAAGGGAGACTAAAAGGCTATTTGGCCAAGAACTTAACTTAAATCCAACCAAACATCAAAAAATACAAAACTTAAATCCGAAGCTCTCAAGTTCTAATTTTTTCACTTTTCGTCGCTTTCTACCTTCATTCCATCTCCATTCCGACGTAAATTTGGATATGATAAATCCAAATATTTTCAAGGATTTGTTTTGCCTCCGACTCGCTCTATTTTCGTGAGAGGATTTATCGGATTTCATAAATCCTATCTAACTTTAATCCAAATTGCAGCCAAATACCGCCTAAATTGGCAAATTTGTAGATTAACAAGAGTTATTGACATGGAAAAATACTAAAAAAAAAATCAATAATGCAAAATCATTTAAAAATTATACATACTGCTTCTAACTAAATCATAATTGAAAAATGATTTCATGAATTTTAATTAGATTATGGCATGTGCTCATGGAGAAATTAGTTTAAGAATGTTTCAATTAGCATTAATTTAGAAAAAAAAGCCATATTAATTGCAATTTAGGAATGATAAAATGAAATAATAAAACGGATTTAATTACTTCTTAATTTATTTATTTAGAGAGAATAATTCTCTTGAGTTACTCATAAAATTAATTACTGTAACTTACGTAAAATTTATTATAGCCTTCAGCACAAATTAATTATATTAAACATGGAAGTAACTCCCAAGCTCTAATCTCATCTCTAAACTATATAAACCTACCCTCTTCAGCTCGTTCCACCAAAAACAACAGCAGCAGCAACAACAACAACAATAGTAATGTTGAAATCAAGAGCAGTTTCTTATGTCGTCCTCTTTCTTGTCGTTTTCGGCGGCACAATGACGCCCACAGCCTCATCATTCAACCTCTTCCCTAACATCTTCAAGTGCTGGAAGGCCATTGTAGAGGTCGAAAGTTGTGCTGTGAAGCTTATTCCTTCTTTCCTTAGCTTGCATATAAGGCTCACTCAAGAATGTTGCAAGGCTTTCGTCCACATTGAAGAGAGCTGTCTTCCTATTGTGTTCCCGAACCCTGTGCTTGGCCCCGTACTGGCAAACGTTACCTCCACCATTTGCGGCGCACTCGCCGATCCCTCGTCTCCACCGGCGATTGCTTAAATTTTTTTTTTAGGTTTTGTTTTCAATAAGGTCCTTCCTCTCTTACATGGAATAAGGACACCAGTATCTATATGAGGAGCGATTCTTATGTGTGGAATCTGCACATGCGGATTTATGGTATTTGATAATATTTAGTGTTATTATACTAAAATACTATCAAATCCTCACATATTCACATATATTATGTATGTAGGTAATGTTTTTTTCCTACATGAGAGTCGAGCAATGATGATTTTTGCATCATTGTTTCAATTAGTTAACGGTCACTTGAGTGTTCTTCTTCGTTTATTTGTTTGATGTAATTTGCATGATAATAAGGATTTTGTTGTAGGCTTTTTCTCATCTTTTGAGAGCACAATTTGCAGCTTATTATGCCAAATATTTGAAATTATTCCTATTTTTTTTTATAATGAAAAGGTAAATCCTAGTAATATATATAACGTTCGATTTTTTTCTGGCTAGTTTTTAAAATAAAACTTAAATTGAAATGTGATTGATATGAGAGGAGTTTATCATCCCTCCAAAACTTAAAATTCAAGTAGTGTCATCAAATTGATTACTGGAGTTACAACTATTGATTTATCTTAATTAAATTAAATTAAAACTAATGGCGTGTTTGGTGAGAAAATATTACATCATGACTCTTAACGCATTCAAAGTCCAATAATGGGACGTTACATGTCAAGTGGGCCCCACCACAATATACTGGCATTGAGCGATGTTAAAAATTGTGGGGCTCAAAAATGTCCCTGAAGCAACAACAATCTTGAATTTAAAAGAATGACTTTCTTCGTAGCTCGTCTCTTCCTTCATAGCTAATCTCCTCCTTCGTAACTCTTCGCACGGGAGAAGAGAAGATCAAAGCTTTCGTCGCGGCTCGCCCGCACAGGAGAATGAACAATCTGGGAATGTTCACATGCCTACCACATAATTCTTATGATTTCATGTCTCTAACATCTAAAGTTTTATATTTACATTTATATCACTATGATGCCATCCTCTCAAAATCTTCAATCCTTTATGCTCAATCCTGACATAAAGTGCTAAACATTTTTATGGATTTAAGTGGATTTAATTTAACTAATGCCAAACTAAATTTTAGATTTTACATAGATTGGATTTAACATGTTATTAGCATAAATATCAAACTGCATGTGTAAGATATGTAAATTCATGAGAATTGTGTGACTCGTTTCTAATTTTCCCTTTTATTTTTTGTCACGCCATAGTAGTTGTAAGAATTTTGAAGTTTATGCTAGTATTTAGAACCCCTAAATATTAATTGCATGCGTAGGCTCAACTTTATGAAAAAGGTTATTTTCATAAAGTTATGATTTGGAAAAATTATTCTATATGGACAGCATATGCATCTCTACATATGTTGTCAGTTCTCGACCGTCTATCAAATCAAATGTGTATTTCGGCGGATCTCATTTTTTTTTTTTTAGTACCTGATTGATGGTCGAGATCGGACAGCGTAGGCATCTCTGCATAGACTGTCCATATGGAATATTTTTTCTATGATTTAAAGGAAAACGGGGGGTGAGAGAGAGAGAGATATATATATATATATATATATATATATATATATATATAGAAACTATTCTAAACAAACTTACAATTAAAATTTTTGGAATTTTAATTCGGGTTGAAAATTTCTCAATCAAAAAATTACTTCAAAATTAGTGTCATGTCTCGAAATTTATAGGATTTAGTGATGATGTATCAATAATAATTTAAAACAAAAAATCATTAAACAAGCCTTTGATTAAGCTCTTAATAAGCTAAACTATTTACTAAATAAATAACAATTATCTTCTTCAATATTGATGAGATAACAAGCTATTATTAATTAGTATTTTATTAGACAATGTTTAAATAATTCTTTTAAATTCATTTAATTATTCCACAAATAAGATAAATAAAGTTTACATGAACAACATACAACCCTATATGAATAATTATTTTCTAGTTTAATATATTACAAACATTACTCTATTTTTATCACCACTAAGGCCTCCTTTGACCCATTGTTGTCATTGAAAAAATTTCGTTTAAAAGCTACAGCTCAAAAAACTACGTTAAAAAACTACGATCCGGTGGACCTGATGGATGTTTGAATAAGAATTTCGCCGAGACATAGGTCAGCACACCATAACGAAGAAACACAATCCAGAACACCATNCCAGAACACTAGAGTAGAGGAACCTCTTAGCGATCTATAAACACACTTCCTTTGAAGTTTGTCGGCCAAACGTGCTCGCGATGTTCTTCCGACAATGAAAAAGAGCCCTAACTATAGAGAAGACGAGGCCGTCTTCCCAACACAGCAATGCGATGCCAATAATAGGCATGATGCTCATGACCAGGAAACATAAAGCCGAACTTTTTATCGCCGAGCATTAGCTGACTCATGAAAAGCTGGGCGACCGGAGTACACGCAACCACCGCCGCCATCTTCTCTATGCGCTCACAGGCCCTCCGGTCAAACGGCGGCGATGGTGCTTCTATCTCGTAGTCGTATTCATCTTCCACATGCTTCCCAACCTCTTCTTCTTCTCNTCTATGCGCTCGCAGGCCCTCCGGTCAAACGGCGGCGCTGGTGCTTCTATCTCGTACTCGTATTCATCTTCCACATGCTTCCCAACCTCTTCTTCTTCTTCTAATTCCTCCATGGTTATTAGTTCTGAGAGTTTGATGGAGAAGATTGGTGGAATATATAGAGAGGAAGGGGATAGAAGTTGTGGATATGAAGAGGAGCTTGTGATTGCAGGAGAAAAGAAGGCTTTAGGCATTTAGAGGAGCACGAGAAGCTTGTTTGTTGGGGCGTTTGGATGTCAAATCAAATTTAAAAAGTCTGCTTTTGAAATTTAATGACTTGAAATTTCCCATTAAATTAATATAATTTGAGAAATTAAGGTTAAGAGTTCATTTTAGGTATCAAAATATCAGCAATTTTGATCTTGGAGTGAGTGTTTATTTAAGGCTCGAACTATTTTTGTGTTGCCGTGCAGATTTTTGTTCGGGGAAAGAGTATTTTTAAACTTTTCTCGAAGCTGTTTCGCAAGAACGATAATTTCTCACAGTATTACAGTATTAAATGTTAGCCGCCAACAATGTGACTTTCAAGGAAATTTCACCGAATAAGAAAGCTTCTTCGAATGATGCTTAAGTCAATCATGACTAATGTTAATTCCAAGAGAATGGGGGAATAAATGTCAAATAAAGTTCAAATAAAAAGAGATGATATTTACATAAAATTTGAGTGGTATTTAATTATATTTGTATTTTGGGATGATTACATACATGCCAGTTGAAACATTGATATTTACAATTTAATCACCGATGCAATTTTTTTTTGAAGGACCAAATTGATGTATTTATGCGTGTGATGATCAAATGATTGAGAATTTGATAAAAAATAAAAAATATAGGAAGAAATCAGGGTTGTTAACGATTCGATTTCGAGCAGAGCTAGGGTCGGTTCAAAATATGCTTGAAAAAAATTCAATCCAAAATTTTGGTGACAACTCAGGTCGCTTATTTTGATCCGAGCCAAAATTTGAATGAATTTTTTAGCGATTAATGATCTTTGAGCCAAATTCGCTAAATTAAAAGCACTAACATCATTAAAACTGTTAATGTTCCGATTTCAAGCCGAACGGGAGTCAGCTAAAAAAAATTCAATCCAAAATTTTGGCTCCTTGCTCGACTCATTTATTTTCATCCGTGTCGAAATTCAAATCAATTTTTGAGAGAGAACAATCTTCGCAAAAAATTCCTCTGTTTAGTATTTTATCATGAATTTTGATATTTGGGTGATAAATTAAAAAATGAATTAAAGGGGTGATTGATTTGTAAATAGCCAGTTTTGGGTGGTCTGTATGTAATTGTCCCAATTTCCAATTTTGGAATATAAAAAATTTTGAATTCTCAATTGAATAGTAAAAACTTCAAATAAAATGAATCGAAAGGCTTTTCCGGAAATTGAATAAGACTAAATAATATTTGAATATATCATAATATAATCTCATTTGATTATAAACTTACAGTAGATATAGATATTAAACATTAATTATGAACTAATATTTCTAACGTATTGATGTAGTATTTTATATCCACTTTAATTATATTAGTTCACATTTATAATATCACAAGATATTGCTCGTGATAGTAAGAGCTTAACATATCTAATCATTTCTAATATTATGATATTTTAGTAGAGGAAAAATTATTACGTCAAGACTCCATGGGTGGAGTTACGTGCAGAGCCCAATGAAGTTATGTCACACACGTGAAGGTGAGAAAAAAAATCGGCCTGGTAACACAGGGGAATATTTCTCGTGTTATTAGGCAGTATTGTGTGTTGTTCAAGTGTTATTGATGTGCTATTATGTTATTATAATATCAGGAATATTCTCATAACACAATAAAACATGAATAACATACAAAAACACATGAATAACGCGGGGGAATATTATTTTGTGTTCCATGTGTTACCGGGAATATTCTCTTGTGACGTGATTTCATTGAACTTCGCACGTAACTCTACATGTGGAGTCCTGATGTAATATTTTTTCTTAGTAGAGTTCAAATATTTTTTAAACAAATTGCTAAATAAGTTTTGAGCAAGATTTAAATATTGTTTGAATATGGTTTAGATAAGTTAAACGTTGACCATCTGATGATTCGATTAAGAGAGTAGATCTTTTAGATTCGACTTATGTTAAGAAAGGCAGAGGTAGACCTAGGAAGACTCGGGCTTATTGTATAAAAAATGATCTTAATTAACTAGAACTAAATGAAAATATGACACTAAATAGGACGCAATGGAGAAAAAAATATTTATGTAGCCGACCCCGCGTAGTGGGATTAAATAAGTTTAATTTAAATATAAATACAATAAAATATAATCCAAGAGTTACAATCCATTACAATACAATGAAAAAATATTATACATATCAATATTGTACGTTATATATAAAATTATAATGACAACCATTATAATAAATAAATAAAAATTTCATAATCATGAGTATAATCACAATAACTATGATACCATTCAAACAAACTTTGATATAATCATATACTAACACAACAATTATAACAAAACATAGTTGAATTACTTGTTTTATTTCCTATCTAAGTGTTTCAATACCTAGTAATATGGAAGCTAGTTATTTCTTAAAGATGGTTAAATTTATATCAAGATTAAGACTTCACTAATCATGCTTTGAAGTATTAAACATCATTAGCATTCAAATTATTTTCAATTTGTAACTGTTTTTTAGGTCACTAAATTAAAAATTAAAAGCAAAACAACACTAACTTTGAACAATTAGTCGAAATTAGAAATCGAAGTTACCGTTGAAATTTTATCCATAAAACTAATATTTGTGTATGACAATCATTAGGGATAATAAAGGCATTGAGAATAGAAAAAGACGAGCACTTTATTGCACGAATATTTATTTATATAATCTTCATCATTCCTTAAAATTTAGGAAAAAGTTATGAACAAAGACATCGATGTGAACTATCAAATAAAGTTTTTGAAAAATTTTACAAAATGATCAAAATGTAACTTTTAATTGAATATTATGAATAGACTACAATTTTTCGAATTAAGGAGACTTGATTGGAGAGAATACTTTAATATTTAAAAAATTCTAAAATTTTGCTTGATGATCAAGAATGACAATCATTACCAACAATCGTTAATCGGCATCACTCAAAAAATGTTGCTCGACTATGATGTCATAATTATTGTTTATAGGCTATGATCATATGATCGCCATCCTATGATTATGGTCATTTAACTTGATCTTTGGACCTCCTTTTATTCAATCATAACTGACTAATTATCACCATGCAACTATTTTCTATCTATCATTATCACCGTCCATAAAATAGCAATGATGAATATCATTGCCAATTAGATCGACATAGATACTAACGATGAGATTGACATAGTCATCACCAATATGACCAAAGCTAATATTCGATATCAAAGTATATGTGTGCATCACTAACAAATCTGATACATACTACAATGCTTACGTCAAGGAATATCATCATTAATACAATTAATGTAAACTATTTGTTCTAATCTCGCTACAAAGCGTTGTCGGCATGGTTGATTGTTATTGTCGACCCTAAAATTGATGTACACTGTCATTAATAGTTGTCGATGCTCGTTGAAGGCACTAATTTCAATGCCTATCATCAACACCAAGATTGATACCAAACTTCTTAAGTCTATGGCTTCTTCTCTAAAGAGAGTTTTAAAACAAACCTTGAGTGTTTTCTTAAAGGCAACTTCAATGTGTTAGAGCTTTATCAAATTCTATTATGGAAGTTAGATTACATAGTTCATATTAAGGCTTTTCTTAAATGCTAAAAAAGAGATTATTTCTAACTTGTGGCACATACAAATTTGATTATTTCAACTTGGTTAGCCATTGCGTATTTTTCACATTATGATTTTATTTTATGTAAATAAGCATTTATCTCTTATGAGTTGCTTTTGATTTATTTTATGTGTGTACAACAACACATAATGTTAAGACAATAATATCTCTTAATTATCATCAATGTCTAACATACAATAATGAAAAATTTTCTTAATTAATTTACTAAAAGAGTGACATATGAATAAGATTCATATTTAAATCAATTAAAATACAAAATACAAACACATAAAATATTTAAAAGTAGTCAAAATGGATCTCAAATGCATTGCTTTGGATGAATGAAATGTACAAAAAATGGATTAAAATGTATTATTTCATTTAACTCATAGTAAATTTAGCAATTTTAAGATTTATAATAACAAAAAAAAATGATTTAAGTTATTTTAAATAATTCTTTTAGAAGCCTTTCTCTTGTGTTTTATTATTGTAATAAAATTCATATAATTTAAAAAAAAATATTTAATTTTATAAAATTTAAATGACACTATACAACAAAGATCTTAATGCATGAAAATTTAATAATCTACATGCTATTCCTCCATTTTTTTAATATAGTGAAACTCATAAATTTGTTTAATGTATTTGATGATAAACTAATATATTTAGCATTATATATATTTTTTTGAATTGATGGTCATGCCTAGCTTTATTATTCGAAAATAAATGATACATAAATAACAAAAAAAAAAAAACATCACCACATAAAAAGATAGTAACAAATAATTCAAGAATGACCAAGAAAAGGAAACAAAAAGCAACAAAAAGAAAAGAATTGAATAAGTAAAACTGATCCCAAAACTAACTAAAAACAACCAGTAGCGGACCTTCAACAACATAACTCCAATATCAATCCATTAAGAGAACTCGACAATCTTTTGAAACAAGACCAACAACAGTGAATTTGGAAACGTATAACAAGTCTAAGTAATTCCGAGAGATCAGCTCCAAACAAATCAAAGAGAAGAAATAACCAAGTAAATGAATTTTGCCAACTGCAAAAGAAAAACCCAAAACAACACTATGAGATACAATATCAGTTAAGAGGAACAAGTGGAATAACAAAAATGAAACAACAACCCAATTGAACTCAGGTACGAATCCATCTGAACAAAAACACCAAATAAAAAAGCAAATAAATAAATAAAAACGGCACAAAAGGAAAAAAAAAACAATAATGACATAGACGGGAAAATGAAAAAATAAATAAATATGAGCTCAGAATTTACCAGACGAAAATATATTAAAAAACTCTTCCAAAAACTATAAATATTTTACATCAAACATCTACTAGTTGAGTTTTAATGGGATGGTTGAAAAACATCATTGCTCAAACAAAATACCCCACAAATAGAAACAACAAAAGATATATGAACAATTCAACAAATATGAATCACATCACAATCATAAACACAGAAAAATCAATCCAAACATGATTTGAAATAGCTAATCCATAAACAAAGATTGCCTCCAAACAACTAAGAAATAACAGCCCCAAACCAACTCAGAGGAAGGAGTTGAGGAAAGAAAAAAAATGTGAAAATCAAATAAAAACCTCACAAAAAGGTATTAAAATTACTTTTAAATTCTATAAGTAATATTCATCAAAACAAATACATATAAAATTTAATGAAAAGTTTGGAATCTATCAAACAAAAACTATTAAAATATAACAACAAATATAAAACAAAAAAAATATAGTATAAGAACATCAAAACTCAACCAAAAAACCCGACCAAAAGAGAAATATCAAGAGAAGCCTAACAAAAACAGGAAAAATAGAAGGAAGAAAACAATGAAAGAAAGAAACTAAAGATTGTGAAAAATATTTAAATTCATTATGAAGAAAGTGAACATCATAATTTCTTTTAAAATAAATGAGTTGAGTGAGTACTAAATTTTTTTAACTTCTTAGATCTTTAATAAAATTGAGCTAATTTTTGATTTGATAGTTATTCAAATCACAATCAATAGGGGTTCATTTGGCTCAACAGTTCTAGTGCGCTGTGCTTTCAAGCCGCTATTTATGTCGTTTGAAAACAATGGAGGTGGC
>JXCR01126534.1:0-18181 GCA_002079205.1 Phalaenopsis hybrid cultivar | reverse complement strand
CAATTTGACATTCAATTTTTGGGACATCTATGGATATTGTACGCTTGAAATGTCTTTCTAGTTCATGTCATCTCTATTTTTTGTTTTGGTTGCTTTGGGTGGTTTGCCCTCTTTCTCGGACATGTATTTTTTTCTCACATGGATGGCTTCTGAGGCAATTGTGGATGCAATATTTCATGTATTTATTTATTGTATATTTTATTTTTGGTTTGGAGGTTTATGATGAGATATTCGATTTTATGGGTTCTTTTGGATAGCCTATAGGTTGCTATGGGTTCTTGAAAAGTATGAAATCTCCATCAAGGCAACCGAGTAGACTGAGTTTTTTAATCTAATGTTGCTTGGTTATTTTGGATGGCCTTTTGTGGTGCAACGCGATATTAAGTGGATTAAAACAACAAAGAACTATTTTTTTAAAATGTATACTTTCATCTTGTAGTGATAGATTATTCGTTTGTTCATATTTATGTTGTGAGACCTCAAAATTTTGTAAAACTTTAATTTAGTATTTATATTATTATTCTTTACCAATGTTGCATCCAAGGGTATGTGCTTTGTGGTTCTAAACTTTCAGAACACATGAGCTTTAGGACTTTTGGTGCCTCCTGAACATTGTATTTGTACTGTAGACTGCAATGTTATATGCTTACTCCGCAATAGCAACAAAATTATGGGAGACAATTTACAAGTGTTCAAGTAAAAGAGCAATGAACTGTGACTTTTTTAGATGAGCTGATAGGTTCGATAATTTCACCATTGATAGTGATTTGACATGAAGAGTTTCTTTGCAGGAGGGATTATTTCGTGACATTTATCGCGTGCATTTTAAAAACAATATCATGATAATATTAATTTAGTTTAATAGTTTTATTTTTAATTTTCATCGTTGTGTTACTCACTATTTAGTGAAGTGTCAGTTTTTATTATGTAATATTCAAACTAGATAGTTGTTCTCATGAATGAAGTGTGCTATCAGGATTAATTATGTTATACAACAAAATATTACAGTGACAAAAATGTCATTTATTCATAAATAGCTGGTGCTGCAAAATTGCACTAAAAAAATATGAACACAGCTTCTCCACAGAAGATTCCTAGCAAAGCTGTTGGGCAGCATATTCCAGACACAACTGTNGGCTGCTTTTGAAATTTAATGACTTGAAATTTCCCATTAAATTAATATAATTTGAGAAATTAAGGTTAAGAGGTCATTTTAGGTATCAAAATATCAGCAATTTTGATCTAGGAGTGAGTGTTTAATTAAGGCTCGAACTATCTTTGTGTTGCCGTGCAGATTTTTGTTCGGGGAAAGAGTATTTTCAAACTTTTCTCGAAGCTGTTTCGCCAGAATGATAATTTCTCAGAGTATTATATGTTAGCCGCCAATAATATGACTTTCAAGGGAATTTCACCGAATAAGAAAGCTTCTTCGAATGATGCTTAAGTCAATCATGACTAATGTTAATACCAAAAGAATGGGGGAATAAATGTCAAATAAAGTTCAAATAAAAAGAGATGGTATTTAAATAAAATTTGAGTGGTATTTAATTATATTTGTATTTTGGGATGATTACATATATGTCAGTTGAAACATTGATATTTACAATTTAATCACCCATGCAATTTTTTTAGAACGACCAAATTGATGTATTTATGCGTGTGATGATCAAATGATTAAGAATTTGATAAAAAATGAAAAATATAGGAAGAAATCAGGGTTGTTAACGATTCGATTTCGAGCAGAGCTAGGGTCGGCTCAAAATAGGTTTGAAAAAAATTCAATCCAAAATTTTGGTGACATCCCAGCTCGCTTATTTTGATCCGAGCCAAAATTTGAATGATTTTTTTAGCGATTAATGATCTTCGAGCAAAATTCACTAAATTAAAAGCACTAACATCATTAAAACTGTTAATGTTCCGATTTCAAGTCAAACGAGAGTCAGCTAAAAAAAATTCAATTCAAAATTTTGGCTCCTAGCTCGAATGTCAAAATTCAAATCAATTTTTGAGAGATAACAATCTTCGCGCAAAATTCCCCTGCTTAGTATTTTATCATGAATTTTGATATTTGGGTGATAAATTAAAAAATGAATGGCAGGGGTGGTAGATTTGTAAATAACGAGTTTCAGGTGGTCTGTATGTAATTGTCCCAATTTTGGAATATAAAAAATTTTGAATTCTCATTCGAATAATAGAAACTTCAAATAAAATGAATCGAAAGGTTTTTCCAGAAATTGAATAAGTCTAAATAATATTTGAATATATCATAATATAATCTCATTTGATTATAAACTTATAATAGATATAGATATTAAAGATTAATCATCAACTAATATTTTTAACGTATTGATGTAGTATTTTATATCTGACTTCAATTATATTAGTTCACATTTATAATATCACAAGATGTTGCTCATGATAGTAAGAGTTTAACGTATCTAATCATTTATACAATTTAGGGCCCGTTTGGGGCAACTTATTTGGTGCGGTGGCGTTTTGAAAACGCATCTGGTATGTTTGGATAAACTGCATTTTGGTAGTTTATGTGTTTTCAAAACGCTGAAAACAACATTTTCACACCGCACTTGTCTAGGTGCGGTGGTAGCTTTCTAGCTGCGGTCTGACTTGTTCAAAAAAATAAAATTTTGTAGTAGCCACCGCACCTAGCTTATCAGCAGATTATTTTTAATCAGCTTATCAACAAATTATTTATTAAGTTGCAGCTGCCCCAAACAAACTGTTAGTCACATAATATTATGATATTTTAGTAGAGTTCTAATATTTTTTAAACAAATTGCTAAATAAGTTTTGAGGAAGATTTAAATTTTGTTTGAATATGGTTTAAATAAGTTCAATTTAAATATAAATACAATAAAATATAATCCAATAGTTAGAACACATTACAATACAATGAAAAAACATTATACATAATACTAATTAGTATTGTATGTTATATATAAAATTATAATGACAACCATTATAATAAATAAATAAAAATGTCATAATCATGAGTATAATCACAATACCTATGATACCATTCAAACAAACTTTGATATAATCATATACTAACACAACACTTGTAACAAAACATAGTTGAATTACTTGTTTTATTTCTCGTCTAAGTGTTTCAATACCTAGTAATATGGAAGCTAGTTATTTCTTAAAGATGGTTAAATTTATATCAAGATTAAGACTTCACTAATTATGCTTTGAAGTACTAAACATCATTAGCATTCAAATTATTTTCCATTTGTAACTGTTTTTTAGGTCACTAAATAAAAAATTAAAAGCAAAACAACACTAACCTTGAACAACTAGTCGAAATTAAAAATCGAAGTTACCTTTGAAATTTTATCCATATAACTAATATTTGTGAATGACAATCGTTAGGGATAATAAAGGCATTGAGAATAGAAAAAGACGAGCATTTTATCGCACGAATATTTATTTATATAATGTCCATCATTCCTTAAAATTTAGGAAAAAAGTTATGAACAAAAACATCAATGTCAACTTTCAAGTAAAGTATTTGAAATTTTTTATAAAATAATCACATTGTAGCTTATAATTGGATATTATAAATAAAATTCAAATTTTCAAATTAAGGAGACTTGATGCAAGAGAGTGCTTTAATATTTAAAAAATACTACTGTTTTGCTTGATGATCAATGATGACAATCATCACCTACAATCGTTGATCGATGATGATGTCTTATTTATTGTTTATTGACTAGGATTATATGATGGCTGTCATATGACTATGGTCATTTAACTACGATGTTTGGACCACCGTTAACCATAATTGCCCAACTACCACCGTGCAAATATTATCTATATATCATAATCATCATATATAAAATAACAATGATGAATATCATTGCCAATTAGATCAATATTAGATAGTAACAATGAGATCGACATAGTCATCACCAATACGACCAAAGCCAATCGTCAATATCAAAGTATATGTGTGCATCACTAACAAAGTAGATACATACTACAATGCTTACGCCAATGAATACCATCATTAATACAATTAATGTAAACATTTGTGCTAATCTCTCTACACACTGTTGTCGGCATGGTTGATGGTTATTGTCGACCCAAAAATTGATGTAAACTATCATTAAAAGTTGTCAATACCCATTGATGGCACTAATGTCAAGGCCTATATTCGACACCAACATTGATCCCAGTCTTCTTTAGCCTATGGCTTCCTCTCTAAAGAGAGTTTTAAAACAAACCTCGAGTGTTTTCTTAAAGGTAACTTTAACGTGTTAGAGCTTTATCAAATTCTATTATGAAGTTTGATTACATAGTTCATATATACCATATTATATTAAGGCTTTTCTTAAATGCTAAAAAAGAGATTATTTCTAACTTGTGGCACGTACAAATTTGATTATTTCAACTTGGTTAGCCATTGCGTATTTTTCACATTATGATTTTATTTTATGTAAATAAGCATTTATCTCTTATGAGGTGCTTTTGATTTATTTTATGTGTGTACAACAACACATAATGTTAAGACAATAATATCTCTTAATCATCATGAATGTCTAACATACAATAATGACAAATTTTCTTAATTAATTTACTAAAAGAGTGAAATATGAATAAGATTCATATTCAAATCAATTAAAATACAAAATACAAACACATAAAATATTTAAAAGAAGTCAAAATGGATCTCAAATGCATTGCTTTGGATGAATGAAATGTACAAAAAATGGATTAAAATGTATTATTTCATTTAACTCATGGTAAATTTAGCAATTTTAAGATTTATAATAACAAAAAAAAAAGATTTAAGTTATTTTAAATAATTATTTAAGAAGTCTTTCTCTTGTGTTTTATTATTGTAATAAAATTCATATAATTTAAAAAAAATATTTAATTTTATAAAATTTAAATGACACTATACAACAAAGATCTTAATGCATGAAAATTTTATAATCTACATGCAATTCCTCCATTTTTTTAATATGGTGAAACTCATAAATTTATTTAATGTATTTGATGATAAACTCATAAATGTCATGCCTAGCTTTATTATTCGAAAATAAATGATACATAAATAACAAAAAAAACGAAAAAGAAACATCACCACATAAAAAGATAGTAACAAATAAATCAAGAATGACCAAGAAAAGGAAACAAAAACAACAAAAAAGAAAAGAACTGAATAAGTAAAACTGATCCTAAAACTAACTAAAAAAACAACCAGTAGCAGGCCTTCAACAACATAACTCCACTATCAATTCATTAAGAGAACTCGACAATCTTTCCAAACAAGACCAACATCAGTGAATTTGGAAACGTATAACAAGTCTAAGTAATTCCGAGAGATCAACTCCAAATAAATCAAAGAGAAAAACCCACAACAGCACTATGAGATACAATATCAGTTAAGAGGAACAAGTGGAATAACAAAAATGAAACAACAACCCAATTGAACTCAGGTACCAATCCATCTGAACAAAAACACCAAATAAAAAAGCAAATAAATAAATAAAAAAGGCACAAAAGGAAAAAAAATAACAATGACAGAGACGAGAAAATGAAAAAATAAATAAATATGAGCTCAGAATTTACCAGACGAAAATATATTAAAAAACTCTTCCAAAAACTATAAATATTTTGCATCAAACATCTACTAATATGGTTGAGTTTCAATGGGATGGTTGAAAAACATCATTTCTCAAACAAAATACCCCACAAAATTAGAAATAACAAAAGATATATGAACAATTCAACAAATATGAATCACATCACAATCATAAACACAGAAAAATCAATCCAAACATGATTTGAAATAGCTAATCCATAAGCAAAGATTGCCTCCAAACAACTAAGAAATAACAGCCCCAAACCAACTTAGAGGAAGGAGTTGAGGAAAGAAAAAAAATGTGAAAATCAAAATAAAAACCTCACAAAAAAGGTATTAAAATTACTTTTAAATTCTATAAGTAATATTCATCAAAACAAATACATATAAAATTTAATGAAAAGTTTGGAATCTATCAAACAAAAACTATTAAAATATAACAACAAATATAAAACAAAAAAAATATAGTATAAGAACATCAAAACTCAACCAAAAAACCCGACCAAAAGAGAAATATCAAGAGAAGCCTAACAAAAACAGGAAAAATAGAAGGAAGAAAACAATGAAAGAAAGAAACTAAAGATTGTGAAAAATATTTAAATTCATTATGAAGAAAGTGAACATCATAATTGCTTTTAAAATAAATGAGTTGAGTGAGTACTAATTTTTTTCAACTTCTTAGATCTTTAATAAAATTGAGCTAATTTTTTATTTGATAGTTATTCAAATCACAATCAATAGGGGTTCATTTGGCTCAACAGTTCTAGTGCGCTGTGCTTTCAAGCCGCTATTTTTGTCGTTTGAAAACAATGGAGGTGGCAACTTCATTGATAAAGCAAGTGTAAACGCGAGTCGCAGGTACACCCAATGGTTCGCGTTTCTTATTTCATTTCCCCCTCCCTTCCCCCTGCATCTCTGCCAAGTTCTTCACTTCTCTGCCCTAGCTCCTTCGCGTCTCTGTCGCTCTTGTTTCTCTACCTCTCTCAAGCTGCCTCTATAACATTTCTGCTGCGTCTTTCGCATCTCAGCCTTAAGGCCATCTCCCCTCTTTTGTTTATGCCGTAAGAAGTGCTCGTCCCTCTCCCTCCCACGGTATCCTCTATCATTATTTTTACAATTTATGATTGATTTGGAATGTGTAGCTTTCTCATTGCATTTTGTGGCTTTGCTCAACACGTGAAATCAATATTATACTATTAGGATGATGGGATTTTAAATTTTAGTATCTTCTACCATTCCTTTTGTTGTTTGTGCTCCTGAATCTACTTGATTTATGGTTTTAGTGTCTTTTGTGGTTTGCTTTTTCTATTTGTAGCATCTGGAGTAAATGAATTTTTGAATTTGAGTGTCCTAAAATGGGTGGAATTGGAATGTGTGACAATTTGACATTCAATTTTTGGGACATCTATGGATATTGTACGCTTGAAATGTCTTTCTAGTTCATGTCATCTCTATTTTTTGTTTTGGTTGCTTTGGGTGGTTTGCCCTCTTTCTCGGACATGTATTTTTTTCTCACATGGATGGCTTCTGAGGCAATTGTGGATGCAATATTTCATGTATTTATTTATTGTATATTTTATTTTTGGTTTGGAGGTTTATGATGAGATAGTCGATTTTATGGGTTCTTTTGGATAGCCTGTAGGTTGCTATGGGTTCTTGAAAAGTACGAAATCTCCATCAAGGCAACCAAGTAGACTGCGTTTTTTAATCTAATGTTGCTTGGTTATTTTGGATGGCCTTTTGTGGTGCAACGTGACATTAAGTGGATTAAAAACAACAAAGAACTATTTTTTTAAAATGTATACTGTCTTCTTGTAGTGATAGATTATTCGTTTACTCATATTTATGTTGTGAGACCTCAAAATTTTGTAAAACTTTAATTGAGTATTTATATTATTATTCTTTACTAATGTTGCATCCAAGGGTATGTGCTTTGTGGTTTTAAACTTTCAGAACATATGAGCTTTAGGACTTCCGGTGCCTCCTGAACATTGTATTTGTACTGTAGACTACAATGTTATATGCTTACTCCGCAATAGCAGCAAAACTATGAGAGACAGTTTACAAGTGTTCAAGTAAAAGAGCAATGAACTGTGACTTTTTTAGATGAGCTGATAGGTTCGATAATTTCACCGCTCATAGTGATTTGACATGAAGAGATTCTTTGCAGGAGGGATTATTTCGTGACATTTATCGCGTGCATTTTAAAAACAATATCATGATAACATTAATTTAGTTTAATAGTTTTATTTTTAATTTTCATCGTTGTGTTACTCACTATTTAGTGAAGTGTCAGTTTTTATTATGTAATATTCAAACTAGATAGTTGTTCTCATGAATGAAGTGTGCTATCAGGATTGATTATGTTATATACAACAAAATATTACAGTAACAAAAATGTCATTTATTCATAAATAGCTGATGCTGCAAAATTGCACTAAAAAAATATGAACACAGCTTCTCCACAGAAGATTCCTAGCAAAGTTGTTGGGCAGCATATTCCATACACAACTGCTGCGCAAAAGTTTTTTAAAAAGATGCAGTTGCCACAAATAGGAGAATATAAGACATTCAGATGAGTTGTGTCTGATGTGGATGATGATTTTTTTATATTATNTTAAAAAGATGCAGTTGCCACAAATAGGAGAATATAAGACATTCAGATGAGTTGTGTCTGATGTGGATGATGGTTTTTTTATATTATTTTGAGTAATTTTCAGCTCATGAGCTAACAAGTTGAGTTGGGATAGCTTGAGCTTGGCTTGTTAGCTCAGCTCAGTTCATAAGCTATTTATCAAGCTGAGCTCATTTTAACTCATGAGTTGGCCCAACTCACTTACACTCATGCCTACTCTATAAGAAAATATTGGGTCCCATTGTCCAACCGTTAAGTGACAATTTGTTATGGCCCCCACACCACCTGACCATATAGACCAATGATTGATGGTTCGCACATCTAGATAGACACAATACTCTCCCACTCTACAACCCTAGGCCGCTATACGTAGGGTCCGTTTGGGGCAGCTTATAAGTGCGGGCGGCGTTTTTAAAACGCCGCCGTATTGTTTGGTTCACACGTTTCAGAATAAACAGCTTATCTTGAAACGCATGAGTAGGGCTGTAAAAAAAACTCATTATTTGCGAACAGTTCGAGTTCGGTTTGTCAATGAGTACGTGTTTGATCCGTTCGATAAGTAAACAAGACGAACGTGAACAAATTTTTTTCGTTGAGTTAGTTAAACGAATCAAACACGACAGTTCGTANTCCGTTTGGGGCAGCTTATAAGTGCGGGCGGCGTTTTTAAAACGCCGCCGTATTGTTTGGTTCGCGTGTTTCAGAATAAACAGCTTATCCTGAAACACACGAGTAGGGATGTCATAAAAACTCGTTATTCGCGAACAGTTCGGNTAAGTTATATAATTAATATAATATATTTTTTACATATATTAATATTAGAGTTGTCAAACTAGCTCGTCGTTCACGAACAATTTGTGTTCCGCTCGTGTTCGGTTCGTTCGTTAAGAAACAAACACGAATAATGACTTCACGAATAATTTTAAATACGAACTTATTTCAAATAAATTAAATTTCAAACGAAACAAACATAAACTCAAACCCTATTCATTCTTATTCTAGGTCTGTTTACACCATAAGTACGAGCTGCCCCCNTTATATATATATATATATATATATATATATATATATATTATATTTATATAATATAAGTTATATAATTAGTATAGCATATTTTTTACATATATTAATATTAGAGTTGTCAAACTAGCTTGTCGTTCACGAACAACTTGTGTTCGGCTTGTATTCGGTTCGTTCGCTAAGAAACGAACACGAACAATGACTTCACGAATAATTTTAAACACAAACTTATTTCAAATAAATTAAATTTCAAACAAATCAAACACGAACTCAAACTATTCATTCTTATTCTAGGTTCGTTTACACACTAAGTACCAGCTGCCCCCAAATGGACGCTTAGGATCGCTCGCTGGCCCTGCCACAACGCACCGCGGGCATTTCATTGTCCATCACCACACCAACCAAACCTTCGAGCCAGGTTTTGTTGCCAATCGCCGCTTTGGAGATTCGCCCGGAAGTTCTGAACCGTTCTCTCCTCTCCTTCGCTGCTCAACTAGCAGTATAGCCAATCTCTATCTCACCATTCTTCCCCTTCAATGCAATCAGAACAGTGCCAATGAGCATCTATCTTCCGCTTTCAACCGCAGATATCCCCCTAAACTGGAGGTGGAATTCGGACAGTAGAACCATGAAGTAGAATAAGTCGAGGAGTGGATGAGCTCTTTGTAGAGTTCCTACGTCCTCCTACCCCGAATGGGAACTAGGGTTCCGATATCGCACCCCTACGGTCTAAGACCCGCCAGCTCTTTCATTGGCGGATCCTTGCATGACCTAAACTCCGTGGAGACGCGCAGCGGCGAGATCGAGGGGATCAGCGACGTCGATCGCGATGCTGTCACTGAAGAGAGCCTTGACAACGACGAAGAGTCCACTTCGGTGGTTCGCCCTTGATTTTTCCTTGTTTTCTTATCGGTTTCTTTTCATCTTCATGTATAGCATGCGAAAGCCCCGAAAGGGGCTGGCGGTGTAGGATGGGTTTTCCCCCCCTCTTTTTTTTTTGTGATTGGAACCATCAGATTAGGGCTCTTATTTGATTTGTTTGATGCATCAGGACTGCATACATGATTCATATAGGAGTTCATTGCAACCTCTCCATGATGAAGAGCAATCTGCTCTTGAGAGTGATGGCAGGCCCTCCACTCCCAGTTATAACATTCTGACAGTGGATGGTAAATACTTTTTGCTCTTTCGGATTTCTTTTAGAATTATGCTATGTCGCGTCTGTTCAGCACTTCAGTTACCTTTAGCTCGTGAATGTTTGTTTTGAAGTAGCTGTATTGCTGCAATAATTTAATAGATGTTTTACCAATTGAGGCTACAAGGGCGAGATTCTTGCAAATTATTGTTGACCATTTTGTCAAAGAGAACATGGTAGAAGTGGCCGACACTTCTGATGCTGACTATGGCCATGGCCATGATAAGCACAAAATAAAGCTTCATGAAGTTAGTTATGAAGGTGATCCAAGGTTTGTGTTGCCCCTCATGTACGTGGCAAATTTGTATGAGACCTTGGTTAATGAGGTGAACATTCGCCTTTCTTCTTTGGCGGGGATCCGTGAGAAGACAATTGGGGTAGCTCTTGAAGCAGCTGGTGGATTGTACAGAAAACTTGCTAAAAAATTTCCTAGAAAAGGTCTGCCTAGTTAAGTTCGTGTATAGCAATCTCATGTCTTTCATTAAGATTTTTTTCCCATTTCTTACATCTGTCTGTGTTTCTGGGTTAGGATCTTGTAGCTTTAAGAGAAGAGAATTGGCCACTTCTCTTGAGACGAGGACAAGATTTCCTGAGCTGGTTGTACAGGAGGAGAAACGTGTTCGTTTTGTCGTTGTGAATGGGTTGATGATAATCGAGAAGCCAGACAGCATGCCACCGGAAGATGCTAACTGGTATGTGCTGTTTAACTTTTTAAGTTCTTTGGTGATCAATGTAGCTATTAGTATGCATAGATCATGAGGTTCATACCTTGAAACACTTCATTTTCCTCTAGAGATAAAACAACTTGTACAAGCTTCTTCATAGAAATTGTTACCATTGCATTACCTGAATTTTTATTTATTTTATTTTTTACAATATCCGAACTTGTGGTTGCACTTTTCATTACCATGCTTATTTGAGGTAGCATGTATGGCATGATGATATTTACAATCTTGATGGCAGATTAGCTATTTATTTATGGCCAAATTTGATGATAACATGAATAGAGGATTATGCTCTGAATATGATGTCTTTTCATTGACATTATTATTATTTTTCTTTATGATTTGAGAACATTCATTTTCAAGGATTTTTGTTCTCTTAGCAGCCTGAGCTATTTAAGCTTGATATATTAATTAATTTTGAATGCTTGAAATGATTTTCATTTTTTTTGCAGATCTTTAATGATGCGGCTACGAATAAGTATTATATGGATAGTTTTTTATGATTATACAAATTACATTAGAGAAACCTTGTGTTCGCACTAGTCAATTGCATCAGGATGATGTTATTGTGTTTTTTGGTTCAATGTAAATTTTTTTTTTTAAAAAAATTAATCTAATGTGTTTTACGGTTGCCTTTAGTGATATAATCACTATTGGCATACAACAACAAAAAAATTAAATGCAATGTGTACCAAAAATATGCACTTTTGTCTCTGTTAGATTTCACAACTGATAAGTTTTACTCGTTAAAGTATTTTAGTTTTTTGTCAATCCTTCACATTTTTGCGCTCATTACGCATCTTAAGTTTATAACCATGGTTTGGTATTAACTGATACACCAGATATAGTAATTGTAAGAGATATTAAACTCAACAACTAAAGTTTCATCTGTGCACTTTCGTAATTATATTTGTTTTTGTTTTTTGCAACTCCTGAAAGCATACCTAGATTATTGGTTAAAATTTTCTACTCCCACTGCCTGCCCCTGTTTTACCTACCTTTTTTTATTGAAAATCATTTATCCCTTGCAAATTCTATGATGTGGAGACCTAAATTCCCTTAACGATTCAAATCCCTGTAAATTAGGATAATTTCAGTCAAAATTTGTTTAATTTATTAATCATAATTGTAGCTAAATTTTTGGAGATTGTCGATTAAACTCAATACATATTAGCAAATTATGGTCATACTATATTGCTATATTCCTTGTACGAGGAAACAAGTCAATGGTTGCATGACATACATTTAAGTTTCTTAAACTGACAACAATTGACCTTTTTTAGAGCAACTATTAGTTGTTGGGAGTTTATGGCAATCTCATGCTTTTCACATTGCGGTTGGTGGTTGGGCAAGGACGTCTAATGAGGAGACTGTGGTGGGACAGATCGGCGGCATAGATGCAATCATTGTCGAGGAGGGATTATCAATGGCGTTAGAAAGCCTTTTGAAAAATGGGTAGCCTATGTTCTTTTGATCAATACTCTTTGTGGTTACTAGATAACAGTCAGAGGCATCTATTGATAAAGGTGGAGATTGATGAATTTTTTTTGCTAGGAAAATATTTGTTGTATTAATTAAAGGATGCATATCGAGTATTACTTGTGCCATCAATGTTTTTCGACAATATCTCTTTAAAAAAAATGCTAAAAACCATATGTCAACAAGACTAGATCTCTTGGATAAACTAGCAATGGGAGTTGTATGTTTGACATTAATAAACAACATTAACTTTAATATATTGCATGAGCATTGCACATCTAGAGTGATTAAAAATCTATCAGATATACATTGCCTTTGATGGTGATTATATATATATATCTAATGAGAGCATTTTCAGAATGGTGGAAGATTTTATGTAATATAGCATATCAAAGAATTCAATTTAATCTCAATTCATTTATGTTAGTCCAATATCAACTTTAGTGGTGAAATCCAACCATCGAGCTTATTATCATCATTGTCAAAAATGTTGGAGTTAGAACCATGTCAACGATCAATAGAGCATGTGTATCTAGATTTAAGTGATGACTCCTCTATTAGCATATAGATAATTGGAAAGAGAGCCACTGGCGTAGATGTATCTAAATGTAGAAAGAGGGGTAGATAATGGCCATAAAACTACTTTTTGGCAATATGGTAAGATTGANATCTAGATTTAAGTGATGACTCCTCTACTTTTGCCGTGCATGTTATTAGCATATAGATAATTGGAAAGAGAGCCACTGGCGTAGATGTATCTAAATGTAGAAAGGGGTAGATAATGGCCATAAAACTGCTTTTTGGCAATATGGTAAGATTGGCTACATGAATAGTGATTTTACCCATAAAGAGGATATGCATATTTCAAGTTAGATTGATTAATTTGTGATTGCTTCAGATTTGTGATGCTCTAATCATTAGTTCTATGGATGACGCCAGTTATGCGTGGGACGTGATCGGGACGTGAAACGCGGGAGGCGAGCAGGACCCGGGAGGGAAAGAATCCCACGCAAGCGGGAACAGTTGACCGGCCCTACTGGTCCAATCGGGGGCCGGTCCAGGGTGAACCCAAGCTGAGCGGCCTGGGGTGTGACTGCCACCCGCCCCACTCCTCCATTGTTGTCTGCTTCTTCTTCAATTGGAAATATTTTAATGGCTAATTTGTTAATATTTATTGCCTCTCCACTCCTTCCTTTTGTGTGGGGTTTCCTTCTTTATTTCTTTACTTTATTCTTCATGTAAGAGTCTATTTATATGCTTGTTTTCAGAGTTTAGGAGGTGGCTTTTGCTATGTGTTGATTTCAGATTTATGTGTGGAGTTCTTTTCCCTTTTGTGGGCTGTATCCAAGGATGTGGTGATGCTCCGGTTGTATCCCACTCCAAGGTGGTGTGTATCATCCACCCTTTTGGCTATCTAGCCCTCCTCCTCCTTCCCCATAGCCGCAGGTCACTCCTAATCCCCTTCCCCAACATCCGACGCTCCATCTCCTGCATTTACCTCGCTGTCCAGCACCTTCCAACCACCCCTCTGCCTGTTGTCGGTCACCTACGACCTTTCGTACTTGCTGCCCCTACAATTTTGCACCCCCTCGCTGCCATCAACATTCCTTGGCTGCCAACACCATTGCCAACCATCCCAATCCACCAAGCCGACCTCCACCGCCCTTGGAATGCACCTGAGAGGTGTTTCTTGTGTCGTATATGTCGGTGTGGTTATTTTCTGTTGTGTTGTGTTGTAAACCTATTTCCCTATTAATAAAAGCGTGTTTTTTTGTTTCTACTGTTTTCCCTACTAGTTCTGGTATCAATGGAGGCCTTGTTATTGAACTTTAGTGTGTAGTTTCACTTTGCCCCATAGAATGAGTTTCAAGTAGTTTTTCTGTAGGAGATTGTAAAAAAAAATTATTTTCTCATTAATAAACCCTTGATTAATTTAGGAGTTAGTGATGTGCAAATCAAAACGATGTTTGAGACAATGTGAAGCTTCATAACAGTAGGCACATTCATAGTTTTAAGGATGACTGCAATCTCAATTAGGTTGCTAAATGATTTATGTTACATCTTGACCTACTATGTTGATACTTGGAGGTTGACCAGTGGTTTTATGTGGATTGTGCAAGAAAGTAAAGAGGTACACTATTTATGTGATATCATAAATTGAAATAATGGAATCAATTGTGGACAAAAATGTTGAGTCTATTGCTTAGCATTAAAAGTTAGAGCATATGTGTTGGATGGTATGAAGTTATATTCAATTCTTAATTTTTCAATCTTTTAGTTTCTGGATTTTAGTTTTTGCAAAGATTCTCTCTGTAATTAGGGGAATGTCAAATTCATGTTAACTTATATGGAGTCTAAGGCCAAGTAGTTGGACCTCATGCATTGATACCGTTTTAAGTTTCCTATAAAGTATTTGTGAGACAGATTTCACAGGAAGGTAGTTGTGGAATAGCAAGGGAAGGCTAATATGTATGGTTGACGGTGTTTGGAAGAGATTTCACGGATAAATATGTTGTTGGACAGCAGTGCGACGACATCAACGTTTGTTCTGCTTGAAATTTGCAAAGGGAACTCTGAATCGACAACATTCAGATAGCAAGGAGTTTTCACCTCATGTGCTTGAGTAAGATTCAAACACATCACTTGCAAAAGGAATATAATACATCACTCTTAAAGCAGGAAATCGAAGATTATAATCTCAATGATACTTGAAACAATTTAAAAGTCCCTTAAACAAAAAAAAAAAACATATAAATTGGTTCCCATAAAAAAATAACCTGATTAGAAGGAAAGAAATATGAAACAAATCAAAAATGAAAGAAGAAAAAAGAAGGCTAAATTGGAATTTGATAGTTGTTGACGCGGAAGAATTCCCACCTACGAGGAAAGTGCTGAAATCTTGCTCTATACATATTATAGGATTGTGGAAAATTGCTTTACCGGGATGCAATCCGATCCCGATTCATTCTCCTATATCTATGAGATCAATTCTGCCATTTGCAGGATCTAGCAATTGCATGGTCCAGTTATGGACGGTTGCAAAATCGCGGGATCTTGATTTGGCATATTGTAGGATCCCACATCGCGGGAGTTTTCCGCTCCTGTTGTGCTCCGCCTCTCGCGTCATTCTCCTCAGCTAAAAGTGGTTTGGTCTTTTTCTTTGGATGCTTCTAGAATCTATCTACCACCACTATAACAGAATCATTCTTGTCTTGTTTTGGGCAGTCTAATTACAAAATTTATGCTTACGTCCGTTTCTTGTAACTTTAAACACCTGTCATTCCAAAGCATATCTTGATATAATAAATTACCATCTTTTTTGGCACTATCAGAGCTGGAGCTACATTTGAGCTAACACTCTCACGAGACAAGCATTTAACCATCAAGTGTGTAATATATTTTTGCAACTTCTCATACACAGTTTGTCGCATCCCATAGGCGAGTTAGTTTGGTGGGAAAAAAAATGACATGTTGGATTTCTCTCGGTGGTAACCGCTAAGGAGGTAAACTATCAGTCAGGGCATTAGATAACTTTCTCAACATGGATTGCTTCTTTTCTTGTATCGGCTCCTAAAATTCACTATCTTCTAGAACAACCAATATTAATCCTACTGGAGTCTCACATGGGCACAACTTGAATCACCAATATCTCTTCCTCATCGATTGAAAGCTGAGGCTCTTCCTGACGCCTTCATTCTCCTCTGCGTCACTGTCTATTCTTCAACTGCTTCATGATTCGTGAAAGAGATCCTTCTCATATTTGGGCAATCTGGTACACTGTGCCCAAAATTGTGGCACTTAAAAGCACATCTAGTTGGGTCAGATCTAGGAGTGCTGGCTAGCTCCACCTATTCTCCACTCCGAACTAGCTTCTCCTTAGGCAGAGTCGGGTTGGAATGCCCCGTTGGGTATATTCTTACTACTTGATCCCGAGGTTGAATCCTGCATGTAAGGAGTGGCGGTCACCCAACGATTTTATTTTTTCTACACATTTGAAGCTAGGGACTGAACATCCTATAATATCCAATAGGACTATAACTGCACTGCATTGTCAATCACCAGTTTCATTCCTCCCAGATATCGATCTAATGTGCTTTTCTCGGGTTTTACTAGCCTACACTTTAACATACATGCCCCAATTTAGCGTTGTATTCCTTTACTGAGAGATTCTGTTGTTGTAAGTGCTGAAGCCAACATGTTTGTTTGTAATGTGCTGATAGATACTTGTGTTGCATTTATCTTTTCATCTTGAACCATGTATTAATTTTACTCTTTTCTTCCTATTGCTGAAAACACTTTAGATTTTTCCATTACAAGGAATAATTTTTTTAAACTTAATGGTGGCTAATTTTAATATTTTGTTTGATGGGACATCCTTACACTCAAATGCATGTTCTACTAGCTGGAGCTACTCAATCAACTCGTCCATATCCATGCGACCGTCAAAATTCAATAAGGCATTCTTCACTTCAACATTCTAGTTTCTCTTCTGATTTTCAAAGCCAAATTAATGTGACATCGGCTGTTCGTCATTGAAAACTTCTTGGTGGAAGGGGTTTTCTTCATCTCCTTCATTTGGGTGGTCACTATTGTTGCCGTGGGTGACTTTTCCATGTTGTTTTCTTGCAAAATCAGCGAGTATCCACTGCAATTGGAGGATTACCAACTGCATGTCCTCCATGATAATTTTCTGGGCACCTTGTTGATTGTTTCTTCTTGGCGGCATGACGTCTGAACGATCAACCAACTTTGATACTAGATGACATCTTTCTAGGGCTCGTAGAAGGCCTTTGGGAAGCAAATTTAGTAGGAAGTTGGCCNTTCTTGCAAAATCAGCGAGTATCCACTGCAATTGGAGGATTACCAACTGCATGTCCTCCATGATAATTTTCTAGGCACCTTGTTGATTGTTTCTTCTTGGCGGCATGATGTCTGAACGATCAACCAACTTTGATACTAGATGACATCTTTCTAGGGCTCGTAGAAGGCTTTTGGGAAGCAAATTTAGTAGGAAGTTGGCTGTGGAATAGCGAGGTTTGATGGTGTTTGGAATCTATTGTCGGATAGTAGATTTGGCATTCATTGTGTCTGTTCTGGTTGAAACCAACGAAGGTAACTATGAATCGGCGACGTTTGGGCAGCTAGGAGGTTTCATCACCTGTTCCTAAGCAAGATACCGAAAGNGTCTGTTCTGGTTGAAACCAACGAAGGTAACTATGAATCGGCGACGTTTGGGCAGCTAGGAGGTTTCATCACTTGTTCCTAAGCAAGATACCGAAAGACCAATATTCATAATACTTGAAACAAATCAAAAGTCCCTGAAATAGGAAAAAATAACACAAGNTAATTTTAATATTTTGTTTGATGGGACATCCTTACACTCAAATGCATGTTCTACTAGCTGGAGCTATTCAATCAACTCGTCCATATCCATGCGACCGTCAAAATTCAATAAGACATTCTTCACTTCAACATTCTAGTTTCTCTTCTGATTTTCAAAGCCAAATTAATGTGACATC
>JXCR01126533.1:4698-29522 GCA_002079205.1 Phalaenopsis hybrid cultivar | reverse complement strand
TATGATAACTCTCGACATCCCAAATCTATAAAATATGTTCATTTTCAAAAATTTTGCAACACCTTGAGCATCACATCGAGGTAAAGCATCAGCTAACATCCATTTAGATGCATAATCCACTGCTAACAGTATATATAAATTTTTGAAAGATGGTATAAATGTCCCATAAAATTTAATCCCCAAACATTAAAAATATTTCAACTTCTAACATATAATTGTGGGGCATCTCATTTCTTCGAAATATTGCCTACTCATTGACATATATCACAAGTTTTAATATAAGCATTAAAATCTCTAAAGATAGTAGGACAATAGAATCCAGATTGTAAAATTTTGTATGATGTTTTATCAACACCAACATGTCCCCCCAAAATCAAAATTAAGATATTTTTGGAAAATTTCATAAGCTTCTTCTAGAGGTACACATCTTTGAATAGGATCCTTTCCTTGTTTATATAAAAATGGGTCATCCTAAAAATAAGTCTTAGCTTCAGAAATAGTTTTTCTCTTCTGCTAGTATGCCATTCCATAGGGTATAATATCACTAATAAGAAAGTTCACAATGTCGGCATACCATGGAACACGCCATTCATTAATATTGAATAGTTTTTCATCTGGAAAATATTCATTAATTTCTTTTTCAAAATAGGGTGATTTTTCTAACTCAAGCCTAGACAAATGATCAGCAATTTGATTTTCAATCCCCTTCCTATCTACTATTTCAAAGTCAAACTTTTGTAAAAGAGGAATCCATCTTATAAGTCTTGGTTTAGCATCCCTCTTTTTCATTAAGTACATAATAGCAAAATGATTTGCATGCACTACACAATGAGTTAAATATGATCTAAATTTATCAAAGACATATACTATTGCTAATAACTCTTTTCAGTTGTTGTATAATTAATTTAGGTTTCATTAAGAGTTTTACTAGCATAGTAAATTACTTTAAAAATTTTATCATATATTTGTCCTAAAATAGCTCTAATAGCATAATCACTAGCATCACACATCAGTTTAAAATATTTTCCCCAATCTGGTGAAATTATGGTGTAGTGACTATTTTTTCTTTTAATAACTCAAAAGCTCTTAGGCACTCTTCATCAAAATTAAAAATTGAATCTTTCTCTAGTAAATGGCACAAGGACTTAGCAATTTTTGAAAAGTCTTTAATATATCGCCTTTAGAATCCAACATGCCCTAAAAAACTCCTAATTTCCCTTACATTTGCTAAGGTAAATTAGCGATCACTTAAATTTTAGCAGGATCTACTTCCATACCATTTTTTGATATTTGATGTCCTCATACAATTCCTCCTACTACCATAAATTGGCATTTTTCTCAATTAAGGACTAAACTTATTTCTTCACAACGCTTAAGATCTTTTGATAAATGTTCTAAACATGAGTAAAATGAAGTTCCAAACACTGAAAAGTCATCCATGAATACTTCAATCCCTTTTTCAATTAAATTATGAAGTTCCAAACACTAAAAAATCATCCATAAATACTTCAATCCCTTTTTCAATTAAATCAGAAAAAATTTCCATCATACGTCTTTGAAATGCAGTAAGGGCATCACATAAACAAAAGGGCATTGTTCTAAAAGCAAATGTACCATACAAACTAGTGAAAGTTATTTTCTCTTGATCCTCAAGAGTTATTTGTATTTGGTGATAACCAGTATATCCATCAAGAAAATAAAAATATTTATGCCCAACTAGTCTATCCAGCATTTGATCTAGAAAGGGTAGTGGAAAATGATCTTTCTTAGTGACATAATTTAATTTTCTATAATTAATGCATAATCGACACCTTGTGACTTATCTAGTAGGTATTAACTCATTATGTTCATTCATAGTCACAGTTACTCCTCCTTTCTTATGAACATAGTGAACTGGACTAACCCATGCACTATCTGAAATAGGGTAGATAATTCCAGGATCTAACCACTTTAAAATTTCTTTCTTTACTACTTCTTTTGTAAAAGGGTTCAATCTCCTTTGAGGATCAACATTGGGTTTGCAGTTCTCTTCCATATGAATTCTATGCATATAAATTGAAGGAATAATTCCTTTAATATCAGTTATTGTCCATCCAAAGGCATTCTTAAAATTTTTCAAAACTTTCTTCAAATTTTCTTATTCTTCCATCATTAACTTTGAGGAAATTAAAATTGGTAGAGGAATCTCCTACAAAATGCATATTTTAAATGATCAGGAAGTAATTTCAAAGCATGTTCTGGAGGTTTTTCTATCGATGGATAAAATGATTTTCAAAACTTTTTTGAACATAGTTTAAATCTTCCTTAAAAAGATTTTTACATTGCTCTAATTCCTCTTCTTGCTCGAGTTCCAAATCTTTTACTTCAGATTTTTCTTCATAATTAGTTTTAAAATGGCGTTCACTCAGATATCTTATAACACCCATTATATAACACTCATCATCTTTACCTTTTGCAGGATTCTTCATTAATCTTGAAATGTTAAAACAAATAGTTTGATCATTGGGGCACATTGTTAATTCCTCTTTCTGCACATCTATTATTGCTCTTTCTGTGGCTAGGAAAGGTCTCCCCAAAATAATAGGTATATCTTTATCTTCCTTCATATCCAGTATATTGAAATCAACAGGAAAGATAAATTGATCCACTTTTACTAAGACATCTTCTATAACTCCTTTAGGGTAAGTTATCGAACGATCTGTTAACTGCAGAGTTACAGTAGTGGGGGTTATTTCTCTTTATCCCAATCTTTTAAATATTGATAATGGCATAAGGTTAATGCTTGCACCTAAATCACATAAAGCTTTCCCATAAAATCTATCTCCTATCGCATATGGAATTGTAAAGCTACTAGGATCTTTAAACATTTTAGGAAGCTTCCTCTAAATAATTGCACTGCACTTCTCACTAAGTGTAACGCTCTCATTATCTTCAAACTTCCTTTTCTGTTGAGAATATCCTTCATAAACTTTACATAGCTTGACTCGTTATCTTAAAACTTCCTTTTTCTATTGAGAATATCCTTCATAAACTTTACATAGCTTGGCATTTGTTCTAAGGCTTTGGCAAATAGAATATTAATTTTAAGCTTCTTAAGAATTTCCAAAAATTTTAAAAATTGCTTATTCAACTTCTGTTGATGAATTCTCTAAGGAAATTGAGGTGGTGGTTTTTCTAAGTTAACTTTAAGTGGAGAAATATGTCTTTTAGAATATTTTAGAGTGTCCTCTTTTGATTCTTTAATCTCTCTACTTCAGGTCCTCTTTTGATTCTTCAGTTTCTTCTCTCTCTACTTCAGTTTCTTTTTGAACCCTACCTTTCAACTCTCTTCCGCTTCTAAGTTGAACGACTTTAACTTGTTTTTTATTCTGGTCTTTTGGATTTGTTTCAATATTACTAGGAAGTGTTCCTTGGGATCTATTACTTAATGAATTTGCGATCTACCTAAGTTGATTTTTAGTATTTTTAATTGTAACTCCTTAACTTTGTAATTGATTTCTCATTTGTAACATCACTTCTTCTATAGATAACTTCTTCTCCTTAAGTTTTGGATTACCGTTGAAATGTGGAGGATAAGTAGATCTATAATTATTATTCCCTTAGTTCTTCTAATTTCCCAATGATTTTCCTTGATTGTTCCCCATTGTTGATTATTACAACTCGTAGTATTATTCCAATTGAAGTTGGGATGGTTTTTCCAACCTGGGTTATAATAATTTGAATATAGGTTATTCTATTTGTTATTTATGGCATTCAAAGTTTCTATTGTTGCAGAGAATCTACCATTTGGCCTAATGAATTCTTCAATCATAGAGTTCAAAGTTTCTAATGATATTTGAGAATCTACCATTTGACATAATGAATTCTCTTCAATCATGAAAATTGAAATGATGCTGCTTGAGAATCTGTCATCGGCCTAATGAATTCTCTTCAATCATGGAAATTGGTTAGAAAAATTCATTCCAAATTGGTCTAACTTCTTTGAAATTATCAGGCCTAATGAATTTTCTTCAATCATGGAGATTGGTTGAGAAAAATTCATTCCAAATTGGTCTGACTTCCTTGAAATTGCATCAACTTGATTTGCTAACATAGTAAATGCATCAGATTCATGAATATTGGCTACTTTCTTAGGATTCACCCTCTAAGAAGGCCATTGAAAATTATTGGTAGTCATTTCTTCAATTAAAGCATAAGCGTCATGAACTGATTTTGACATCAAAAAACCACCAGTAGCGGCATTGATAATAAATCTAAGAGATTCAGCTAATCCATTATAAAAATTGAATTATTAACCAATCTGGTATAACATGGTGTGGACACTTTCTTAAGAGTTCTTTAAATCTTTCCTATGCTTCATAAATAGATTCCCCTTCAAACTGATTAAAAGATGTAATATCATTTCTAAGCTTCGGTGTTTTTGATGGTGGAAAATATTTAGTAAGGAATTTTTATGCTAAATCACCTCTAGTTTTGATATGTCAAAGTTCTAACGAATTCAACCACATCTTAGCTTTATCCCTCAGTGAGGAAGGAAATAACATAAGTCTTATGGCATCATCTGATACACCATCATATTTAAATGCAACACATAATTCTAGAAAATTGGCAAGATGTAAATTTGGATCTTCAGTTGGTGATCCCACAAACTGATTATTTGATATCATTTGGATAATAACAGGTTTAAGTTCAAATGAATTAGCCACTACAATAGGTTTAAGGTGTAAATTTGAATGCTACAGTAGGTTTAAGTTCATCTATCGTAGGGTCGGCATAATCTTTTAAAAGTCTATATTCTTGATGAATTTCAGCATTTTGATCATTTCAGTTTGCCATGTTTCTAATTTTCTTAATAGTTCTTTCAAATTCAGAATTTAGGGCACTAGTCCTTCGGAACCTGAACTATGCATTAACTAACATAAAAATAAAATACAACAAAACACACATGAAATAAAATACTATAATAAGATATTCTTACAATAAATTTTAAAGTTTAAATAAGACTTTCTGAAATAGAAATTTGCTTTTAATCAATTATCTTTTGATTTTTTTTCCTCTACAACGACACCAAAAACTTGATCCCGTTATTGTTTATATGCAACAATATAACAATGTCTTTGATGATATTTTTCACTTATGTTTCCTTACTTTGCAACAGAACCAAAAACTTGATTCCAAGGAAAATAAGAGTTTAAATTCTTAATTTATANAGGGTTGGCATAATCTTTTAAAAGTCTATATTCTTGATGAATTTCAGCATTTTGATCATTTCAGTTTGCCATTTTTGTAATTTTTTTAGATTTTTCAAAATTTTATTTTTTTTTACTTTTTCTAATTTTCTTAATAGTTCTTTCTAATTCAGAATATAGAGCACTAGTCCTTCGGAACCTGAACTATGCATAAACTAACATAAAAATAAAATACAAAAAAACACACATGAAATAAAATACTATAATAAGATATTCTTACAATAAATTTTAAAGTTTAAATAAGACTTTTTGAAATAGAACTTTGCTTTTAATCAATTATCTTTTGATTTTTTTCCTCTGCAACGACACCAAAAACTTGATCCCGTTACTGTTTATATGCAATAATATAACAATATCTTTGATGATATTTTTCACTTATGTTTCCTTACTTTGCAACAGAACCAAAAAATTGATTCCAAGGAAAATAAGAGTTTAAATTTTTAATTTATATTATATTGGGATACTATAAAAACTTGATCCTAAAGAAAAATAAGAATTTAACTTTTAATTTATATATATTGTGATACTAAATAAAAGTATACGTATCGTTATCAAGTAATATATGACTTTTTGATTAAGACCTGAATATCGAACCCACATATACGTATCGTTATCAAGTAATATAGGACTTTTTGATTAAGACCTGAATATCGAACCCACAAGAGTATCGTTATCAAGTAATATAGGACTTTTTGATTAAGACCTGAATATCAAACCCACAGAGAAAACTAGCAATATGCACTGTTGATCAACAAACCTTCTATTTTAAAAAGACAATTACTTAAACTATAGATATTTTCACAGTAGGTACAATTCAATTCTTTTTTGGATTTTTGATATTTTGACAAAATAGTAACAAGTTCTAAAGATAACTTGAGTTTATGTAAAAAAAGTACATGATATGAAAATTTCTTTCTCCGTGTCATTAATCAGTAAGAAGTATAGGAATTCTTTTGTGGAAGTATGGAAATTGTGTTGCGACAAATAGGTGCAATAATAATCTTTATCCTTACTAGAGATTCTATAAAGAAAATTAGCTAATTTAAAGTTTGAATAGTTCTGAAGACCGACTAGGCAGGAAAGATACTAGCTCTCAATCTAGAGTTCCCTTGATTCCCTCCACCTGGAGGCTAACATCTCGTATCAGAACCTAAACAATAAACCAAGTTAGGGGCTTTAACCTGTCACTTTAAAGTCCTCTAACTCTACACTCTTCAAAGATTATGACCCTATTTATTTACACTAAATCATTTGAATTACATTCTCATTCATACAACCTCATGTGATTCTTTCCAATTATTGATTGAGAAAATACCATCCCGGTTCTTACATGTTCTCACAACAAATTTTAACATCAAGATGGGTCAGATCAAGAAGTAAATGAAGTACATGGATTTAAATTATCACAACTTCCTCCAACATTAAAGATCAATACTCTCCACAACTTCTATCCAACACTTTAATTACTTATTATTATAAGGAGAAAGATAAATAAAACTACGCATAATCTATGGAGAAAACAAAACCACACTTTGGTTTAAAAGTAGAAATCATTGTTAAACCAACAAGAGATCTCAATTAAAACCAAAAGCAGTTTAAAAATAAAAGATAAAAACTTATCTCAAATCATCCACCAAACTCTTGAAGTTCCTTTGAATCTCTTCCCTTTTACAACACTCTTTACTCTCAAAATAAAACTAAAAATAAAAAAGGATAAAGTAAATTTGTGGTGTCTGAAAATCTCTCCAAAATTACCACTCAAAACTCCCCCTTTCTAATACTTTTTAGAACTTTCAAGCACAATTCAAAAAGTTTCAACTTCCTTCTTTTATAAATCTCCAAGAGGTGCCTAGAAAACTCTTCAAAATGTGTCCCAATTCAATGTACTCTCCACCCTCTTTAGCCAATATTTTTGTTTCTAGTGGACATAACTCTTTTACAAGTCTTCTAACCATATTTTCGTTTCTAGTGGACATAATCACCCTATTTAGCTAATAGGTGCCTCAAATGTCCCTTTAAAATTTGGTAAAATGAAGTAAACTGTCACATAACTGCCTCTGATGCTTAAGTGCGGGGCCTCTAGCACTTAGGCGCGGCCTTTTCTGTTTCACCGGTGCTTAGGCGCCAAAACGCTTTTGCACCGTTTTCACATTTTTGCTCCAAACTTCATCCTTTTTCACTTCTTTTAATATTTTTCACCTTTTTAATTATACTTGAAAGAAAAACACACAAACACCTTCCATTAAAGCTCAATATCTCAAAAAAATAGGTATAAAAATGTATTTTAGGTGTATCACTAGGCTAGGTGGATACTGGCTCCCACTGCAGAGCTCCCTCTTCCCTACCCCTGAAGGCTAACTTTCACTTTAGTTTTTAAATACTAAGTTCAAATTAAGGACTTTTAGTTTGTCACCCTAAAAAATCTCTAATTTTACACCCAATAAAATATTTTTCCTTATTTATTTACACTTAATTTCATCAACGAAACACTCCTTAATAGACTTAAATGTGATATTCACTCTGTTGTAGAACTCATACTCCATTTCTCGGATCATTTGTTTCACAACATATTTTAACGATTCAATTGGCCGGATCCAAAAGTAAATTAAGAGTGGAGTTGAAAAACCATCACAATTTATTTTATATTTTAACATTGGCACATCCAAATTATCTCTTTATTTCATCATATCTCAGAGTAGGGAGAAAGATAAATGAACCAACACAATTTATTTTAAATTTTAACATTGGCACATCCAAATTATCTCTTCATTTCACCATATCTCAGAGGAGGGAGAAATATAGAGGAAAATATTGGCACATCCATATTATCTCTTCATTTCACCATATCTCAGAGTAGAAAGAAAGATAAAGAAAACTGCAAACTTCATGAGAAAGATACAACAAAACACAAATTTCATATATAAAAGAAAGTTCATACAATTCCATGTTATCTCTTTATTTCACCATATCTTAGAGTAGGGAGAAAGATAGAGGAAACTACCCAAGAGAAAGATACAACAAAACATAAATTTCATATATAAAAGAAAGTTCATACAATAATAATAAACAAATAACACTTGTCTAAAACTCTTTCTCAAAGAAAATTCCTTGTAGCCTCTCTTAGGAAATGTAGGAAGAAGAAATCTCTCACTTGTCTTCCTTTCCAACACTTCTTAGAGAAGAATTCACACTTAAACTCACCATAAAAACTCAAAACTATAAAGGAAATAACTAACTAATGGTGTGGAATGTAAAGTGGATAGAAGGGGTGATAGATGGTTGAGAAAGACAAAGGAGAGTGAGTTTTCTGATCAATTTTGGCTCTTAATAAAGCCTAGGGTCAGTTATTCAATAGGTGCATCCAAAAATTCTTCAAAAAACATCCAAATTCATCAAATCTTTTAGAAACTGGGTCTGCACCGACACTGGCATCGTCGACGCCAGAGACCATTTAATTTAGTCTGTCTTCTCTGTTAAAGGGCACCCTCAGTGCCCAGTCTGGCGCTGTCGGTGCCCAGTCTGACACGTTGAACAATTTTTTAAATTCTCCATTTTGGCTCTAAATTTCATCTTTTTTGCTTCCTTTTTGCTCCAACTCCTAAAAATCAACAACCTGCAATAAAACAAAAAAAATACCTTTCATTAAAGTGCAATATCACAAAAATGAGTATAAAATATGGGTATAAAATGCATATATTTTTGTGTATCAATGGTCTATATGTGGGCGAATGCAATCCCCTTCATCGTAGATATTGATGATTCAGCTGTTGGGAACACAATCAGCTAGAAGTATGCTCCACCTAACCATCCTCTTGATCATCCACTTTATTATAGGAGGTAACCGATCCACCTCACCATGTCTTAAAATCCCCAGGGGATTTCCTTGTCTATCTTTGGTAAAATTATAGCAGCAACCACATTAATTGGTGATTCTACCTTTTCCATGCATCCATTTTCGTGGTTCAGAACAATTCCTTTCCATTAGTAGACCAGCTCGACCACAGCCTCTTAGGTCGAATATGCAGTCGAGAATGCTCCTTTCTTCACTTTCAGAGAAGACTCTAGTGTACAGCTCCAAGTCTTCTAGTATATGGATGAATCTTCCTTGAACTTCTTCATAAAATTCAAATTCCCTTTTCCTTAGTTAACTCATTTTCTATAATTCTGCCATGGTAACCGTCGGTGGCTGTCAAGGTTGCTCCCTCATTTCAATATCATCAGGAATCCATGCTCGTGTTATCTTTATATCCATTGGAATATATGATTCCCCCATTGAGTGATCGGTGATCTGAAATTCACTATTGATGGACGTATACTCCTTTAGAGCGCATTAACACTCTTGGTGGAGGACGTTGCAGTTTGGGCATTCCACAAACGTCCCTGTAGTTGGTATCCATGTGGGAATCTCGGTGTTGCATGTTGGGCAAGCCGTGCAAAAATCATCTGAAACTTCTATTAGCATCGCCTTTGTAGTAATCTCAAACTCATCTGTTGTGGCGGGAAAGCTGGAGGAAGTCTCTCTCATGCATGGATCATAGATCTTCCCCTCAGGAATCGAGGTAAGCAAGTTTTCTTCCTCGTTCTTGTGTCTTATTTCTTCATGTAGGAATGCTCTATGTTTTTCATAATTGGCATTTCTGCATTGAATCCTTTGTAAGGGTGCATCTGACAGTCTCTCATCATTAGCCATGACTAAACCTCTGATTGTGCAATTATCATAGATGGAAGATGACTAGTCCCCTTCATCGAATCTTGTTGCAATATCACTTTCTTTCCCTTCAGTGAGGAATCCTCTTTTTCTCAACGGCTGACCATGTTCATCAGAGGACCCTCATAGTCTACATTAACTTGACCGAAGTCCACGTTGAAGTATATGATGCCACCCTGCAGTGCCCTTTCCTTGTTAGGTGTGAGATTCCAGCCATCCTTGAAAGCAAAAATTAGCTTCTATCTTGACATTTTTTACTGCAGATGACAAGAAAAACATCAGTGTGCTGAAATTTAGCAGGAACAAGAACAAAACAAAGTGTTTATTAGAAAAAAATTTAGTTTGTATCGGCGAGAAGACCATTTATTTATATTTACATATTATTTAATTTAGTAAAATATCAACCTTAAAAGTAGAAAGGAGAAAATCTAAGCATGTAAATTTAAAAATTTTTATTTTAGTGAGGTTAATTTTATTACAAAATTTTTTGGCGCGGTCACAGACCTTTGGCCAAATAAATAACCCTAGAATAATCAAAATTTCAAAATTTCAATTCAAGCAATGTCAAGTTGCATAGTATGTCTTCAAGTATCATCCGTTGTTCGGTGACATGGGTCTCTTACCTTAAAAATCCACTAGTTGGTAGGCTCGTCCGACGTAGACCTTTTCTACGACAAATGGTCCATTCCAAGTTGGCTCAAAATTTCCACCTATCTTGCGACGTGCAAGAATTGACCTTTTGAACACGAGAACTAGATCACCAACTTTGAACATCCTTAGGAGGACCAATTTATCATGAGCTTGTACCATCCTTGCTTGGTAAAACTCCAAATGTTGTTGTGATTCCAGTCACTTTCCTTCGAGAGTTTTCAATTCTTCAAGTCTGAGTTTTGCACTTTCTTCTATTTTAAGTTGATTGGTGAAATTGACTCCGAGAGACGATGTCTAAACTTCTAACAGTAGTACGACCTCAGACACGTACACAAGTGAGTAGGGTGTACATTGAGTGGAAGTCTTGAACGTTGTCCAGTAGGCCCACAAGGCTTCTAACAGTTTATTATGTCAATCTCTTTTGTTTTCATTTAGTGTATTCTTCAAAATTTGTACCAGTGTCTTGTTGAAGGCCTCGGCCATGCCATTTGCCCTAGGATTGTAGATCATAAAGTATCTCCAGTCTATCCTGTGCCGCTTGATGAAATTGTTAATTTTTGTGCTCTTGAAGGCTGTCCCATTATTGAAAATTATTCTGCATGGAACTTCAAAACGGTAGATGATTTGGCTTTTAAAAATTTGAAGGACATGATGTGTTATAACCTTTTGTAGCGGCACGGCCTCCACCCAATTGGAAAAGTAATTTGTAGCAGCAAGTATAAACCTATGTCCTTTATAGGATAGAGGGTCTATCCATCCTATTATACTTGTGCCCCAACACTTGAATGACCACGAGGAGATGATTGGGTGTAACACATTCAGAGGTTGGTGCAAGACCACCCCATGCACTTAGCAATGTTGACACCTTCTGGCTGTATCCATGCAGTCGGACATCATTGTCGGCCAATAAGATTTGAGTCTCTTGATCTTTATTTTCATCTTTAGCCCTGACTGGTGAGCGCCACACAATCCGACATGTATTTCTTTGAAAATATTCCATGCTTCTGCTTTGCTTAAACATTGCAGCTACATCTGATCGAATGATCTTCTGTAGAGGACATCACCCACTAAAGCATATGACATAGCCCTTGTTGTGATGCAATGCGCTTCTGACTTGTCCTCTGGTAGGTTTCCAGTCTATAAATATTCTATTAATGGCTTGGGTCAATCTTCATTGTTATCAGCAACCATAATCATCTTTTCTACTTCTTTTCCAAGCTTGTGTAGATTTTTGAAGTCAAATCAAGACAAAACCTCGTAATGTAAATGGAACCCTCCAGGGGACACACTAATTCTTTTGCAAGTTTTGTTAGAATGTCATTATGGACATTATCTCCCCGAGGAATTTGGTAGAAAGTTGCATTAGGAATCTGCTCCACCAGCTTCATCGATTACTGATGATATTCTGCTAACCTTGGTTTCAAAATCTTGTACTGTCCAGTGACTTGTTGGATGATGAGCTAAGAATCGCCATAGATGATAATATCTATTATATCCATCTAGATTGTGATTAACGCTTTATATTCTGCTTCATTATTTGTACATGACTCTGTCAAGTGATAAGAGAATCTTATCATGCTTATATCTAACATGATGAAGATCAAACCAATTTTTTCTTTGCTTGGTGTAACTGTTCTTGATCCTTTGTCTTTTCTGGCTGACGAAGCTCCATCAAAATACATCTCCCAGCATTGTGCATTGGAGAAATCCATCCGTAATACCTATTCATCTGGTAGTTTTTCATTAAGAGGGGACCCAGCTGAAAGTGGGTTTGCAGTGAGAAAATATGCTAAAATCTGTCCATTGATAGCATGGAGGGGAATAAAAGTTAAATTAAATTGCAATAAAATCATCAACCACCTTGCTAGATGTCCAAAGACTGTTGGTTGGGTTAATAAATATTACAACTAATTAACTTTTGAAATTAGCGTTACCTTATGAGAAATCATGTAATTTTTGAGCTTCTGGGTGGCGAAAATAAAAGCTAGACAATGCTTCTCAATAGAGGGATACCTTATCTCCGTCGGTATTAGACATTGACTCAAGTAGTAGAGTGTGTTTTCTTTACCCTCATCATTGATTTGGTTGTGAATAAGATCATGAAAAGTCTTTGTCATAGCTTACTGGTATGTTGCTCCAGTGTTCTTCAACCCAAACAACATCACTATGTAGCAGAAAGTCCCAATAGGTGTTTTGAAGGCTGTAAGTGCTGCATCTTCTGGAGCCATCTTGATTTGGATGTACCCCAATGATCCATCCATAAAAAAGAAAATATCATTTGTCAAAGTGATATCCACCATCATTTCTGGTATTGGCAATGGAAATTCATCCTTTGGACACGCTTTGTTCAAATCCCTTAAGTCGACACATACACGGATTTGTCAATTTTTTTCTTAACTGGCACAATGTTAGCTAACCATGTGGGGTATTGCTCTTCCCACACAGAGTTAGCATCTTTTAAGTCCTTCACCTTAGCAATGACTTGCTTCTCTATTTTGAGGCCCATTTTTTGTCGACCCCAAGTTTATGAACTGCAACTTCTGCTAACAGTCCTGACATTTCACCATAACTCCATGCGAAGCAATCCTTGAATTTTGTTAATAGTTTCATCAACTCTAAAGATTCTTCATCGTTGAGTAGAGAACTTATAAATGTAGGTTGGGGCTGCTCTTCCGTCCCGAGGTTAATTTCTTTCAATTTATCAATAGTTGACTTGATTTCTTCCTTAAAATTTGGTGAGGCATCTTCTATCTGTTGATCGGTAGATTCATCCTCCACATTGAGGCAATCCTCTTTAGATTCACTAGTAACAATCATGCTAAATTCTGAATCATCGACTAGTCCAATTGTACCAAATCCAAGACCCTCTTTCGAGTTGGGATTTTGACTTTTAACATCCCATAATTTTTTAAAAAGTTGTAATTTATCTTTTGGCATTTGTTTTGGAAAATGTCCCTATTGAATTAACTTTTGCACATAAGGTGAAAAGTAACCAAAAGGTAATTCCATTAATTCATTAGGATCCTCATCAAATTTTGCATGATTTTTAAAATTAGTAGAAGTAGAAGCACAATAAAACTTGATTGCATTTGAACCAGTGTTATGGACCTCCTTGACCTTTAAACTCTTGACCTTTTGAGGTCAAATTGGAGCAAGTGTCATGACATTCATGTAGTGGCTTATCCGATCATACATTGTCTCATATTTGATTTTCTCCACGTCTTCTAAGGATATCTCGTACTGTGGTTTCTTCTATTTTGTCATCATTATTTCATCTTCAGAACTTTCTTCATCATCAATGTTGGTGGTTGGCCTGACCCATACAAAAATCAAGTTGGTTCTTCCTCGTCCACATCCCTGGCCTTGACCTCGGGTGCGCGAACTAAAAGAAACCCCACCAACTGGTTGCAAAAGAGTGGAGAAAGATTGCTGAAACAGAGTTGAATGGATTCCTCCTTTTGATTCTTCTGAATCTTTCACTTTATTTGCAACAACTTCACGAGAGAAGACAGTTTTCTTTAGAGGCAGATAGTAGGCAGCATCTTCATGAATGCCAACTTCATGAACTAAAAATGGTTGTAAATCTCCCTTGATGCAATGTTCTTGTCCTTCCTTGTAGTACTTAATGTACTGGTGTATAGACGACAAAACCATGTTGCATTCATGAATCCATGGTTGACCCAGGAGAGCATTAAAAGTGGTCTCGGTATCGATAATATGGACTTTAGCGGTTGTTACTATTTCTCCAGCTTTCATAAGTAATGTAACTGATCCAAGGGCTCTCTCTCCCTGTTGATTGAATCCTCTTAGCATCATTTTATCATCCGTAAGCTTCTGAGCTTCAATGTAAAAATAAGGCAATGTCCGTAGACTCATCAAGTTGAGGGATGCTCCAGGATCTACCAAAACTCTAGACAACACAAACCTATCGTTGTTAACGGAGATATAGAGTGGACGATTTTGGTCGATGGTACCGAGCAACAAGTTTTCATTTGTAAAGTTTACCTCCAGCTGTTCTTTCAATGGGCAAACTTCATTCAAGGATGTGCTGGCCAACTGGGCTAAGCAAATCTTTGAATCAAGCAAAGCTGTGACCAGAGACTCTCTCATCTCCTTTGACATGATTAGAGCATCAAAGATGCTTAATTTGGTCGAAAACTTCCTAATATGAGCTAGCATGTTGTAATCAACTTTTTATGATCCTCCGATCTTTACTTGGTTATGTGTTTCTTCTGCTAGAGGAGGTGGAGGTAGCTCTTCTCGAGTTATTATTTGCTTTTCTTTATGCGTTAGAGCTGACCTAGAGGGTGATACTTTTTTGCTCCTTAAGTTCACTTCTATAATTTATTCTTCTTAAGATGTCGTAGGAAAATCTTCTGGTGTTTCTTCTTTATCAAAAAGATCTAAGTTGATGGCAAGTGGTGCACTGTGACACTCAAGGATTAGTTTCTCACTCCCAGTGTTGTCGTAAATGGTATGTCTTTTTTGGTCTTGCTAAGAGGTCCATCAGACTTAAGTATGATTTGAGGATCGGATTAGGAATCGAGATTAAAGTTAAATTGTTCATAGTCAATTACATTATCACTAAAAATAGTTAAAAGGTAGCTGAAATCATTATCATTATATTCATAAGGCCCCGAAGGGATAAAAAGATAATCATATAAGGTCAAATCCAAGACAACTAATCTAACAGAGGCAGCCCCTATCCCTCCTCCCGTGCTATCAGTCTTTTTGGTGGTGTTCTTCTTCTTTTTCTTTGGTGGTGGCAGATTTCCTGGCAAAATCTTCATCTCTGGCTTGGCAGGTTGAAGACTTTGAATGGAGGCTAACCATGATGCATTCTAAATTTGGTCCAGTACACTCTTGAGATTGTTCCAAGTCGCACTCCATCCATTTTTCCATCATATGGGTCAATCAAAGATATTGGCTCAGACAAAATCATATTTACAGAACCTCTTTCAGGTTCTTTTAAATATTCTTTCAAGATCATTATATANTCCAGTACACTCTTGAGATTGTTCCAAGTCGCACTCCATCCATTTTTCCATCATATGGGTCAATCAAAGATACTGGCTCAAACAAAATCATATTTACAGAATCTCTTTCAGGTTCTTTTAAATATTCTTTCAAGAACATTATATTTCCTTCCTTAAGAATTTTCTTGAGCCAATCCTTAAAGACGAAACAATCCTCTATAGTGTGTCCAAGCATCCAGTGATACATGCAATAATTAGGTTGATCCTTTTTGTCGACCTCTTCGGGTTATTTTGGATCTGATAATCTGAACTCAGGCTTCTTCATTAGACTTCTGAATATTTTGGATACCGCTTCATCTTTGAAGGAATAAATTATTTTCCTTTGTTCCGTCAAGGACGGACCCTTTCTATTTTCCATTCGGTACGATCCCCCCTAAGGTGGTTGCTTGCTAGACTGGCCATGTTGTGGTGTTTGTTATTGAGCATGCCGCAATGATGATTAAGAATTCTGATGAAAATTTTCTACAGGTATCTTCATTGGTTGTTTTCCTTTATCGACTGTTGCCATTGTTCCAGACTTCTTTCCAAATGCCTTGGTCATCCTGGATTTCTCCGATTTCTCTTGGGAATCCATATGTTCAATTTGTTATTGAAGACTACTATCTTCACTGAGTAGCTTTTTGAAGGATTTAATGGTGAGTCCCTTGAGTATGAAAGCTACTGGCTCATTGATGCTCTTGAGTAAGATCTCAATCGCATGATGCTTCTGTGGCTGAGGTTCACATTTCTTGTTTAGGTTTCTCCACCTCAAAATGTCACCCACTAATGTTTCATTGGGCTTTTTCTTATCTACTAAAAGATCTCCAATAGACACATGATGCTGCGGTCCAAAAAATCTCTTCATGAACAATGTTCTAGCTCAACAAACGTCTTGACTGATCTGTAGGGTAGTTTTGGCATACCAATCAAAAGTGATTCCTGACAAGCTGCCGACAAACTGAAGAAAGAGCAAAGCTTCGTTACCTTCAGTATTATCAGAACTGGCTTGAAAATGCACCATATGCTTCCAGGGATTTCCAGTCCTGTCAAATATCTTAAATTTTGGCGACACAAAACCCTTAAGGTTGAGTGCGACATCTAACTCCTCCAGGTAAGTTCTACCCTTCAAAATCAATGCACCGCCATTAGATTGGGCTAAGGCCTCCTGAACTTGCTCAAACGTTTGGTTAAATTCCTTTTTCGGTATGGCACTTGATGGAGAATCCTTCTTTTGTTGCTCATCTCTATTTGCTGAGGCAACTTCCCTTCTTTCATCTATGATATGTATAATCTCCGGTTGATTGAATTCTTAGGAGGCTAACTATGATGGTTGAGACTGTCCTTGAACTGCAGCCATGACGATCATGGCAGCGGCCATCTCTTCTTCTCTTTTCTCCATTTGGCTGATTTGCTCATCCCTTAGGAAAATAGCCCTACACAGCTGAACTACAACATTCTCTTCGATAAGAGTTTAAGCATCGCTCACAGATACAACGACTCTGGTCTTGATGACATGAATATCCATGAAATATTCCTTGAGTTAATCATTGAAGTCAAAGTCTTCATCATCATCAATAGAAACTCCATGTTCTCGGGCCAACTCGAAAATCTTGACCCTAAGCTTTTTGACTTTTTTCTTCAATTATTGATTCATGTAGCACCTTGAGATCTGAAGAACTTTACTGGACATCCTCTACTTGCTCATCAATCTTGCTAACAATTGCTGCGACAATGCTGGACCTTCATTCTGTGATCCTGCTTTTCAGGCTCACTAGACCATATCAAAACGGTTACCTTGGGTTTCCACACCTTTTCTTTGATGGTGACGTCTTGAGATGGAGTATCTCATCAAAAACATCGACATGTCAAAGAGAAATATGCTCCTTATGGTGAAAGCCAAATACAGTACTGGGTGATCTCTTCATCTTTTCCTTCATAACTTTAAGAACATCCTTGTGACTGGTGATTGGTAGAATTCTTAGACCCAGATGCGACTTAACCGGTCAATGGCCGGTGGGTCTAGTGACATCAGAATTAATTGCAACAATGGTGGTATGAACTTCCTAAGAGGAACTAGATGGGAATGTGAACAGGCAAAGCTTCAGTTGATTTCTAAGATCTTCTGGTAGATCTAACGTCTCTTAGAATTGCTTGNAAAGACGAAACAATCCTCTATAGTGTGTCCAAGCATCCAGTGATACATGCAATAATTAGGTTGATCCTTTTTTTCGACCTCTTCGGGTTATTTTGGATTTGATAATCTGAACTCAGGCTTCTTCATCAGACTTCTGAATATTTTGGATACCGCTTCATCTTTGAAGGAATAAATTGTTTTCCTTTGTTCCGTCAAGGACGGACCCTTTCTATTTTCCGTTCGGTACGATCCCCCTTAAGGTGGTTGTTGGCTAGACTGGCCATGCTGTTGTGTTTGTTGTTGAGCATGCCGCAATGATGATTAAGAATTCTGATGAAAATTTTCTACATGTATCTTCATTGGTTGTTTTCCTTTATTGACTGTTGCCACTGTTCCAGACTTCTTTCCAAATGCCTTGGTCATCCTGGATTTCTCCAATTTCTCTTGGGAATCCATATGTTCAATTTGTTCTTGAAGACTACTAGCTTCGCTGAGTAGCTTTTTGAAGGATTTAATGGTGAGTCCCTTTAGTATGAAAGCTACTGGCTCATTGATGCTCTTGAGTAAGATCTCAATCGCATGATGCTCCTGTGGCTGAGGTTCACATTTCTTGCTAAGGTTTCTCCACCTCAAAATGTCGCCCACTAATGTCTCATTGGGCTTTTTCTTATCTACTACAAGATCTCTAATAGACACATGATGCTGCGGTCCAAAAAAATCTCTTGATGAACAATGTTCTAGCTCAGCAAACGTCTTGACTGATCTGTTGGGTAGTTTTGGCATACCAAAAAAAAAGTGATTCCTGACAAGCTGCTGACAAACTGAAGAAAGAGCAAAGCTTTGTTAGCTTCAGTATTATCACAACTGGATTAAAAATGCACCATATGCTGCCAAGGATTTCCAGTCCTGTCAAATATCTTAAATTTTGGCGACACAAAACCCTTAAGGTAGAGTGCGACATCTAACTCCTCCAGGTAGACCCTTCAAAATCAATGCACCGCCATTAGATTGGGCTAAGGCCTCCCGAACTTGCTCAAACATTTGGTTAAATTCCTTTTCTGGTATGGCACTTGATGGAGAATCTTTATTTTGTTGCTCATCTCTATTTGTTGAGGCAACTTCCCTTCTTTCATCTATGATATGTATAATCTCCGGTTGATTGACTTCTGAGGAGGCTAACTATGATGGTTGAGACTGTCCTTGAACTGCAGCCATGACGATCATGGCAGCGGCCATCTCTTCTACTCTTTTCTTCATTTGGTTGATTTGCTCATCCCTTAGGAAAATAGCCCTACACAGCTCATCTAAAGCATTCTCTTCGACGAGAGTCTAAGCATCACTCGCAGAAACAACAGCTCTGGTCTTGATGACATGGATATCCATGAAATATTCCTTGAGTTATCATTGAAGTCAAAGTCTTCATCATCATCAATGAAAACTCCATGTTCTTAGGCCAACTCAAAAATCTTGACCCTAAGCTTTTTGACTTTTTTCTTCAATTATTGATTCATGTAGCACCTTGAGATCTGAAGAACTTTACTGGACATCCTCTACTTGCTCATCAATCTTGCTAACAATTGCTGCGACAATGCTGGACCTTCATTCTGTGATCCTGCCCTTCAGGCTCACTGGACCATATCGAAACAGAGACCTTGGGTTTCCACACCTTTTCTTTGATGGTGATGTCTTGAGATGGAGTATCTCATCAAAAGCATCGACATGTCGAAGAGAAATATGCTCCTTATGGTGCAGACCAAATACAGTACTGGGTGATCTCTTCATCTTTTCCTTCAGAACTTTAGGAACATCCTTGTGACTGGTAATTGGTAGAATTCTTAGACCCAGATGCGACTTAACCGGTCCATGGCTGGCGGGTCTAGTGACATCAAAATTAATTACAACAATGGTGGTATGAACTTTCTAAGAGGAACTATACGGGAATGTGAACAGGCAAAGCTTCAGTTGATTTATAAGATCTTCTGGTAGATCTAACGTCTCTTAGAATTGCTTTCTTCATGTGAGGGGATACTGCAGATCCCACATATTTGAGTAACTCACCAACTGAATGACCTTCTTTATGAGCTAGTCTCTTGAAAACTGTACTGACCCAGGTGATAGGAGCTGGCTTCTTCCTCTCCTTACCATGTCCATGAGGTGATGGTAAAGTAGTGGTGATCTTCTGGATACTTTTGTACCCATTAGTATCCATTAAGGGATGGAACCTACTCCCTTGCAGAAGTGGATAGGTTACCAATAATTCTCACTCCTGATGAGGACTGTCATCAACAAGTACTTTCTTAGAAATCTGGGATTTACCAGCCCTCCGAACCTTCCAGCTGTAGTTTCTCCTTTGTGTTTGGGTTAACGGTGTGGTCCTCAAACTTGATCTGATTTCAAATATTGACGGCGTAACCAATCCTTCAGTCGGGTCTTCAATGATCATAACTTTTTTTCCCATAGCAAAAACGGGAACAACATAATTAGTATGTGCCATGGTGGCNCAGATCCCACATATTTGAGTAACTCACCAACTGAATGACCTTCTTTATGAGCTAGTCTCTTGAAAACTGTACAGACCTAGGTGATAGGAGCTGGCTTCTTCCTCTCCCCACCATGTCCATGAGGTGATGATAAAGTAGTGGTGATCTTCTGGATACTTTCCTACCCATTAATATCCATTAAGGGATGGAACCTACTCCCTTGCAGAAGTGGATAGGTTACCAATAATCCTGACTCCTGATGAAGACTGTCATCAATAAGTACTTCCTTAGAAATTTGGGCTTTAGCAGCCCTCCGAACCTTCCAGCTGTAGTTTCTCCTTTGTGTTTGGGTTAACGGTGTGGTCCTCAAACTTGATCTGATTTCAAATACTGATGGCGTAACCAATCCTTCAGTCGGGTCTTCAATGATCATAACTTTTTTTCCCATAGCAAAAACAGGAACAACATAATTAGTATGTGCCATGGTGGTAGTAGTCTTGACTGTCTTGTAAGAAGGGAAATTCTGAGGGCAGTTTAGGTTAAACTCAGAACCTTTGGAGAGGCAAATTTCATCATGAAGAACAGGACTTTCTTGAGTATAGCCTCAAGTTCATTAAATCCTGCTCAAAACTTGATGGTGGGAGTGACAATACGGGCACTGCGGCTCATCGACAAGTCGCAAGAAAAAGTGAGCTTTGGGAATGCCATTGCAACAACTTCAAAAAAAGAAAGCTCTGGGGTTAGTTATTTGGCCAATACCTCATAATCTTAGTGCGAGCACTACAAATTAACAGAGGTCGATCTGTAGACCGGGTAAGTCCTTATTTAATTTGTGGAGATTTTAATATTTTAGTAAAAATAGTTTGAAAGTAGAAAGATGTAATTAATATAAGGAAAATTAAAGAGCAAGCGCAGTACGAAACAATCTGATTTAATTTGTAAAATAGAAAATCAAACTAAAAAAGGGAAAAGTGAAGTTTAGGACCCAGGGCGGGACCAACTTTACAGCGCACAATGCCCGGGTAGAACTAGTCCACCAACATGCCTATTGAGAGTTTGACCCTACACTAAGATTAAAAGTCCTTAATGGCCTCCTAAACCTTCCTGTTCAAAGGTGATTGAACAAACTATTTTGAAGTCCAAAAGAGTTGATCGTACTTACCAAAGAAAGAAATGGGTGAAGCATGCCAAAGGAAGAGGAGTAATCTGGTTCATGGGGGACATAAACACATTACCGATGTATGAAAATAATATTTCCTGATTAATATGAAGAGAGAAGCTTGTCCCCAAAAGAGTCACCAAGAGCTGGTCGACACTAAAAAGTTGAGGAGATGCCCATTGGAAGCTATCGATTACCGAAATCAAAATCCCGTCACCCGCTTCGGAAAGACATTTAATATATATATATATATATAAGTTTAGAAAAAAAATGAAATCAAGCTAATCCCATATCTTTCATAGTTTACATGAAAGAGAATTACACCTCAAGCCATGCATCTATCCAGAAAGATAAACACAAGACTTTAGGGTGAGGCTCGATCAAATAAACTAAGAAATATATGACATCTGTTTGGTCTGTGAAAACTATTTTAATTATAAGCTAACAAATTCCCCTATTTAATATAAAGAATTAAATAGGATTTATATTAAGTTGGATTCAAAAAAGCTTCCTATAAGGGCAAGCCCTTATAGTTAATTACATCTTAGATAAACGAAGTCACTTAAGAAAACTCTCGATAAAAATCAGGGAATATTATCATTAAAGTGGTCAAAAGGATAAGACTTTTTAATGAGATCAGAAAAAGAAGTGTGAAAGGAGAATGGCTCAAATTTGGAATATTTATGATAGAATCCAAAGGAGGAAGAGCTATGGGATATCACACATCCAGAGGAGAACCTTGGTGACTTCCCAAGCTACCCTATGGTTTGGCTTCAATTTTAGAGAGAAATATTTAAATGTTTCATCCTATCAATTTTATTAATTAGGGCTTACACCTATATGAAACAATCACATAAATAGCTAGAAAATATGAGGAATTTGGTTGTGATGAACGACAACCTCGGAATCCTAAGATGAGTTAGGGCTTAAATTGTATAGGAGAGCTATACAAGGACCTAAAGAAAAGTTGAGGATTTATGTTGCATAAATAAACCACCTCGAAGTCCTATGGCTTGGTTATTTAAATCTAAGGAATAACTTAGCCAATGTAGACATGTTCTGCTGTTGAAGATGGTCGTGCTGCCCACAATGCTAGCTCCAAGCTCCTCATCATGGTAAGTTTAGGTTTTCTAATGTGCCAAGTTATGATGTCAAATCAAATGTTCCTAAGGTTCATGGTTATTTAAAAATTATGGGGCATATTAAAGTTTATTAGAGCGACACCGGTTAGGATCCTACAGTTCCCTCGTTCCGATATCACTATTTTCTTTCGGATTCACTTAGTCAAAGGAATTTACTAAACACAACTCAATGAGTTCCATACTTTCATTTAGACCATGGGAAATCTCATTAGCAACCGTAGTTTACCTCCTCTCAGGGATTCCCGATCATCCGATAGAGATTTTTTAATTTAGTTGCAATTTTTGTTTTGTGATGTTTGTGATTAAATTTTGAGTTGTCTTATATTTTAAATGTTGTGGCGGTAAATTTTAACTTGATTAATTTTTAGTTTTGATTTTGGTTTTACAACTATCCTAGCAGTTTTGGTTTTCTTANTTAGTTGCAATTTTTGTTTTGTGATGTTTGTGATTAAATTTTGAGTTGTCTTATATTTTAAATGTTGTGGCGATAAATTTTATCTTGATTGATTTTTAGTTTTGATTTTGGGTTTACAACTATCCTAGCAGTTTTAGTTTTCTTACAGGGTGACATTATTTTTTAACATGCAAGCTCGAGGCAAGAAGTACAAAAAGGTAAATGCAATAATTTAAAAGTGTACCTGTCAATTCTTCTCATTCCTTCGCCTGAAAGGTTAGTATTTGCAAGGAATGTATATAATTTTGCAGGGGATTTAAATTGCAGGAGTAGATGAATGTTTAGCTACCAAACCCCAATTTATGACTTTATTGAATCTCAGAAGATCCTAGTGGTTGGTTTTTGAACAAAAATATGGCAAGTCCAATTTGCGCTTCAGAATGTCCAATAGATTTCAAAATGCTCGAGGCATGACCTTGAGCCACTCTGAAGATCTCTTGAAATNAGATGAATGTTTAGCTACCAAACCCCAATTTATGACTTTATTGAATCTCAGAAGATCCTAGTGGTTGGTTTTAGAACAAAAATATGGAAAGTCCAATTTGCGCTTCAGAATGTCCAATAGATTTCAAAATGCTCGAGGCATGACCCTGGGACACTCTGAAGATCTCTTGAAATATTCTGAGTTCATTTTGAACTTATCATATTGTTCCATTAATCATCTGAGGTTGAAGTGTGACTACTCCATTGCTCAGTGAAGCTTGACAATTTAATTATCCCAAGGATAAGATACCCAATTAATCAATTGATGTTTCATTCAAAAGCTATGTGAGTGTGTGCCCCTAAGGCAAGTTTAAGTCATTTAAGATTATGGTGCCCACAATTAAGGTCAGACCTGTAGTGTTTAAATATGTTACTTTAATTTTCAATCATGTTATCTTCTAAATCTGATCAATTGAGTGTAGACATGNTTGAAATATTTTGAGTTCATTTTAAACTTATCATATTGTTCCATTAATCATCTAAGGTTGAAGTGTGACTACCCCATTGCTCAGTGAAGCTTGACAATTTAATAATCCCAAGGATAAGATACCCAATTAATCAATTGATGTTTTATTCAAAAGCTATGTGAGTGTGTGCCCCTAAGGAAAGTTTAAGTCATTTAAGATTATGGTGCCCACAATTAAGGTCAGACCTGTAGTGTTCGAAGATGTTAATTTAATTTTCAATCATGTTATCTTCTAAATCTGATCAATTGAGTGTAGACATCGAGCCTATGTTACTACTAAGCCCTTAACAATCATAATAGGTTGAATGGTAATTATCAAAATATTGATTTAAGTCATATGCATTCTTATTAAATGATCACATCAACCTCAACTTTGGGCTTAAGAAAAGTAAACTATCATCTTTCTAGCTTAAGCCCATCACTTAAGAACCATTTTATCTTAATTGACTTCCAAGTCATGAAGATTAGGAGAATTATGATTTTGTTGATGTTGTGCAAAGGTGGTTAGTGAGTTTCTACATTTTAATCCCATTGTATTTCAATCATCCAAACATGCTCATTAAGATCATAATTTCCCATTTTCCCTTGGTTAATCCTAAATTTTGATTAAGAACCAAAATCTAAAATGACTATTTTGCTCTTGTGGTACTCTACTTTATAACTCATTAAACACAACTCAAATGACTTCAGCATTCAGAGTGGCGTATCCATGAGTTAATTGAAACATCAGAGGAGAATAATGTGGTCTTTCTTTTGTGTTTTTTTTAAATAATTATTTAAATTCAGGAAATAGGGTTCTTAAAATTGATTTATTTAACTATCCAAAATAAAGTTTTTATTTATGAGAAAATTATTAGAGGTTTCCTTAGGTCAGAGAAACACG
>JXCR01126525.1:0-30497 GCA_002079205.1 Phalaenopsis hybrid cultivar | reverse complement strand
TCCGATCTATATATATATATATATTGATTGCAGTGGATTATGTTTCAAAATGGATTCAAGCAATCACTTTACCTCGATGTGATGCTCGAAGTTTTTCAAAAATTTTAATTAAAAATATTTTTAGAAAATATGAAATGCCTAGAGTAATCATTGTCGATGGAGAATCTCATTTTAGAAATGTAACAATTGCGAGATTGGTAGAAAAATATAATATAATGCATAAAATTGTAGCTGCTTATCATCCCCAGACTAGTGGTTTAGTAGAAGTATCTAATCGTAAAATTAAGAGAATTTCAGAAAAAAGTGTAAATCCTTGTAAAATAGATTGCTCTTCTAGATTAGATACGACATTATAGACATATAAGATAACTTATAAGACACTTATAGGCATGTACCTTATAGATTAATTTTTGGGAAGACTTGTCACGTACAATGGAGTTAGAGCATAAAGCTTATTATGCTATAAAGGAATTCAATTTTGATTTGAAAAAAGCTGGTGAGAAAAGATTATTGCAATTGATGAGCTTGAATAGATTAGAAATGAATCTTTCGATAATGCTATTATTTATGAGGAAAGAATGAAAGAATGACATGATCAGAAGATAATAAAAAAGGAATTTGAACTTGGATAAGAAGTTTTATTACACAATATAAGATTGAAATTATTTTCTGAAAAATTGAAGTCTAAGAGGAAAGGGTCATTCAGAGTTATAAAATTCTATCCCTATGGAGCTATTAATATTGAAGATCCTAAGACTGGAAGGTGAAAGACCAGTTTTCAAAAAGACTGTAATGTTAAGTCACCCAGAAAAAAGACTGAAAATGTCAGGCTGACGACATTAAACCAAACGCTTTGTGGGAGGCAACCCATACTTATCGTTGTTTATTTTTCTTTAAGTTTTTGTTCAAAATATTTTACATATATTTATATTTATGCTTTTTAAGAGTCCGTGTATTTAAGAAATTTGAAATTGAGAAAATATTTAAAAACATCTTTATTTACCTAATTTTATAGAAGAATTTAGAATTTTTTTGATTGAAGTCGAATATGCGCATTGACGCATGATGTGCTACATTCCAGAGAGCTGGCACATGTTGCGTCAGAATCGACGCATGATGCACCGCGACAACAAAAATGACTTAAAATATTTTAAAAAGGAGGGTTTTTAATGGGTTCTTCTCCTTGTAACTCGAAAAAATTAATTCCAGAGTCCATTTTAGGGGGGAAAATGAGGGAAGAGTCACTAGATTTCAATTTTAATGGTGTCCCACTCTAAAAATTCCACTATATTTGGAATTTTCAATCAGAGAAAGTTCATCAGTTTCGATGCGCAGAAGTTGCATGATCATGTTTTAGTGAAGAAGAGGCTAATCAAAGAAAGGGGGTTTGTGAATTGAGGATTCAATACACCGAATACTCGAGTGGAAGAGATTATTGCGTAGAGACATTGGGAAGTCTTTGTTATAGTACTGCCATCGTAGTTGTCCCTGTAATGAAGGAGTTTGTGCAATTCACCAAGGAATTTTTTATGTGTGAGGCAAGTTTGTGCAATTCACTCCTTCAAGAATAAACGAGATGTTTATGATTGACAATGTGTCTATTTTCCATTACACAAAATTTTACGCCTACGAGAGATAATATGAAAGAAATTTTTCGATACCTTATGGATGAAGATGCGAAGTGGGAGGTCAGAGATGATCAAAATGTAAGTTTTTCTTCATCATTGTTGAATCCCACTTCTAAGGTATGACACTTTTTTATTGCATCAAAATTTCTTTCTACTATGAAAATCAGTAAGGAAACTAAAAAAAGTGTTATTTTCAATTATTGTATTCAAACTGGCAGTAAGGAAACTAAAAAAAGTGTTATTTTCAATTATTGTATTCAAACTGGAAAACCTGTTGATATTGGAGCAATCATTGTGAAATTGGTTTTGGGTTTGATTGTTAATGGATTTGCAATTGGACTTGGACATCCATCCACTATTTTCCTACTATGTAGTCAATCGCAAGTACCTTATGAGAGTTGGGAAAAAGTGTTTCTTCCTTGGAAGCCGATGGTTCTAGAAGTCAATTGCAACTATATTAGAATAGAAGATGAAAATAATACTAATGTACTAATGGATCAAGCATCCCATAATTCATCACCTATTCATCCTTACTTCAGTTCGAACACACTTTTGAAAATGATCAAGAAGATAGAAAAAGAGGTATCTTATGCATGTAATTGGGAATGTTTTTGAAATGTTGGATCACTTGGATTGGATACTTAAAGAACATTTTGAGCATACTAATTGTATTAAAGATAGTTTAGTACGTATGTTCAAGAAATATGCTTGGATTGGGGAGAATTCACTTGATGAGTTTCCTTATAGACCCTTATACAACTTGTATGTGCACTATCAATCTATGGGAGGTATCTAGGAGGACGAGAGTGAAGAAGATATTTGAACTTAATCTATGCATAGAATGTTTTGTTTAGTACTGCTTGTTTTAGTTATTTTGTTGTGTTGGATTGCATTTAATTTTATTGTTGTATATTGATATTTGTGTTTGATATTTTGATGTTTAGATTTCAGTGTTAGGATGTTTTGGTTTGCTTTGAACATTGAAATAGATGTTTTTTGGCTTAAAAAATGTTAGGTTATAATAGCGAGGATTTTATATATATAAGTGAGTTTTGTGTTGTTTGTGAAAGATTGATGTTAGAGTCATGTTTAATCATTCTTATAAAGGTTCATTTGAGTTAATTAGAGGTAAACGTAAAGCAGTACAGAGCAGATTTTCACAAATAATGAAATCTGGAAAAATTAAGGATTTGGAGCAAGATGCGCCAGATTGGCGCATGATATGTCAGTTTATAGAGAGTTGGCGCATGATGCGCCAGATTTGACACAAGATGTGCCAAATGCCCAAAAATGCTAGATTGCCTAAAAAACCATGAAATCACATAGTAAAACTCCATTTTTTTGTGCTTGGGTCGTCTTCTACCTCTAAACCTTGACCTAAGGCTATACATTGAGCACAATAGAAAATATTTTGGAGGCTAAAAATTGCAGATTTCATCTTCTCTTGGTAAGAGTTTCACCTTAACTTACAAATTTTTTATTTTCACTATGGATATTTATTACATTTTGGAAAATCCAAAATTTGGGATTTTTGATGAAAAAGCTTGAAGAAAACTCATGGTGAAAAGTTTCTTACCAAATAATCTTACTTGAGGAGTTAGATTTTTTATTTTGTAATTTATTTGGAATTTATTTTGATTTTAGTAGAATTTTAAATGGCTCTCTGAGTGAAGAGAGGAAGGTTGTCATATGATTTTGATGCATGAAGATTTGTTAATTTGAAGGCCCAACACAATTTATAACAATCAAATAGAATCGAGAAAATTGATCCAGGAATGGCCTTTTGCTAACCCAGGTGGCGAGATCAAGAGGTTGATCTTTACTATAAATTGGACACGGTTTTACTACTTCACTGCAGTAGCAATTGAACAAATGATTCAAAAGTTTTATGCCTACTTGAGGTTCATTGCTGGTGATCACATCCTTTTCAGAGGTAAGCAAGTTGACTTTACTTCAAAAGGATCAATGCTTTTAATGGACTGAGGAATGTAGTTCATGACAAATACATTGCATTTGTGATGACTGATTCATCACTGGATGAAGTGATTGTCTTTCTGAGTGATGGAAGAGGAGAATGGAGGATTAAAAATAATAAGATAGTTAACTTCTTCGCTTCCATGTTGACTATTCAGTCAAAGGTATGACACCACATCATATCTGCTAAATTACTACCAACAAATCTTCTAGCCATTGTAACAAAGGATAAAGTTTTATTGAACTATTGTATTGACAACATGAAAGCAATTAATGTTGGTGCTCTCATAGTTCATCATGCACGGAGCATAGCTAAGAGCTCTACAGCTAGTGGTTTGGGTTACCCTACCCTGATTTTCATTCTTTGTGAGCAATCAAGAGTAGAGTCCCATAGAAATGAGGAAAAACTACAACCATAAAATCTTATTAGGAAGCATATGATTCAAAGAGTTAAATCATTTTTTGAATCTAGGGGTGGAAGAAGGGATAAACCCTCTACATCAGCTATAAAGGCATCTACTTTTCGCCATGCATCACTAGAAAACATTATAGACCAAGTCATGATTCAACAATTGGATATAGTAAATATTCAGAACCAGATTGGAGAGATTGGAGCGAGAAATGCTTATAATGATGAGTATCAGCAGAGGATAATTCAACATGATATAACTTTTGAGGATGCTATGGTGAGATATCTTAGGGGTGAATACAATGTGGAATTTCCTACTTGCCCCAGCTTCACTCCTTGTGTTCCTATTCATGAAGAAGAAGAAGAAGAAGAAGAAGAAGATGATGATGATAAAGAGGAAGGCGATGAAGATTAATATCTTTTGGAGTTAGTTTATTTCCTTGGTTATTTGTTTGTTTGTATGTTGTTTGGAGGTTATTTGGTAGGCATTTTAAATTGTTGTAGTAAAACTTTTATTTTGTGTTGTGAACTTAAAATTGTAATAGTAACTGAAGATTTTTTACAATTCCTATATTTTTAGTATTTTAAGTTTTTTATTTTTGTTTTTAATTCTCAACAAGTTTTTTGGAATAGATTATGTCTCATTTAATGCTTTAAATTCTTTATATATTTTTAAAGTTAGTACCGGCAGTATACCAAAGCCCAATTTCATCATCAGAAATCCTCTACAAGTTAGTTTTTATTTTCAAGTATTTACTGTTTTCTTTCACCAACTAAATTTTGTGCTAGAACATTTTTAAAATACCTAAAATGTTAAGTTTGTGGGGAAGAAAAATTTCTTTTAAAAAGAAGTAAACTAAATTTTATTTATCCTTAAGTAACAATATTTTTAAATTTAATTTAACATGACCTCGGATGTTAAGATTTAACTTAAAATGATTATACTTAAGTTTATGAATATTATGGTAAATTTAAGTAAAAATTTTTAATAATGAAAGTCAATTCTAAAGTTAAAGATATTTGGTATGATAAGATAAGACAAAGTTTTTTTTATTTAAAGTAAAGGAAATTGTATATTTGAAATATTTAGAATTTTAGAGTTTCATGTAAGAAGAAAAGAATGAGACTTTATGAAAATCATAAACTAAAATGAATTTACAAAGTGAAGAAAACTTAGGAGTTTTAACTGTAAGAAGTGGAGAGTAAAGTTCAAAACTATTAAAGGCTATCTAGATATAGTAATCCTCACTTGAAAAAGAAAAAAGATAAGAAATGATTGAAAAGATCCTGAAAGAAAAAGAAAAAAAGAAGAAAAAGAAGAAAAAGAAAAGAAAAATAATTGAGGAGAAGCTTGAGAAGATTCCTGATACACCTAAAATATATAGTGTTTTTAAATGCATTTTTATACATATTTTTGAGATATTGCGCTTTAATGGAATGTATTAGTGTGTTTTTCTTTTAGGTACAAGTAAAAAGGTGAAAATTGCTAAAAGGAGTGAAAAATGATCAAGTTTAAAGGAAGGAGGTGAAAATTGTGCTAAAATGTTTTGGCGCCTAAGCGCCAAAACTGACGCTTAAGCGCTGGTTAAACAGAGAAGGCTGGGCCTAAGCGTCAGAGGCCCCGCGCTTAAGTGCCAGAGGCAGTTATTTGGCAATTTTCTTCATTTAACCAAATTTTGAGAGGTATTTGAGACACCTATTGGCTAAAGAGGGCGGTTATGACCACTAGAAACGAAAATATTATTAAAAGACTTATGAAAGGAGGTGTCCTTTGGAGAATACATCAATTTGGGACACATTTTGAAGAGTTATCAAGGCACCTCTTGAAGTTTTATAAAAGAAGGAAGTTGAGACTTTTTAAAGTGTGCTTGAAAGTTCTTAAAAGTGTTGGAAAGGAGAGAATTTTGGAGATATTTTTAGGCACCACAAATTTACTTTATCCTTTTTATTTTTAGTTTATTTTAAGATTCAGGCACCACAAAATTTACTTTTTTTCCTTTTTGTTTTTAGTTTTATTTTGAGAGTTTAAAGTGTTGTAAAAGAGAAGAGATTCAAAGGAACTTCAAGAGTTTGGTGGAGGATTTGAGATAAGTCTTTATCTTTTGTTTTGAGCTACTTTTGGTTTTAATCAAGACTTCTTGTTGGTTTGACAATGATTTCTACTTTTAAACTAAAGTGCGGTTTTGTTTTCTTCATGGATTCTGAGTAGTTTTCTTTATCTTTCTCCTTAAAATGATAAGTAATTAAAGTGTTGGATGGAAGTTGTGGAGAGTATTGATCTTTAATGTTGGAAGAAATTGTGATGATTTAAATCCATGAACTTCATTTACTTCTTGATTTGGCCTATTTAGATGTTAAACTTTGTTGTGAGAACATGTAAGAACCGAGCTGGTATTGTCTCAGTCAACAATTGAAAAGAACCACATGAGGTTGTATGAATGAGAATGTAATTCATATAATTTAGTGCAAATAAATAAGGAAATAATTTTTGAAAGGTGCAGAGTTAGAGGACTTTAAAGTGACAAGTTAAAGCCCCCAACTTAATTTATTATTTTAGGTTCTGATATGAGATGTTAGCCCCTAGGTGGAGGGAATTGAGGGAACTCTAGAGTGAGAGCTGGTATCTTCCCTACCTAGCTAGTCTTCGAAACTTTTCAAACTTTAAATTAGACAATATTTTTTATAGTATCTCTAATAAGGGTAAAGAATATAATTACTCATATTTGGCACAACACAATTTGCATACTACCACAACAAAATTCCAATGCTTATTACTGATTCAAGATAAGGAGAAAGATATTATCAAATTCAGTGCTTTTCTCTTACATAAACTAAAGTTATTTTTTTTAATTATTACTATTTTTTCAAAATATCAAAAATACAAAAAAATTTGAATTTTAATTACTGCGAATACATCTCTAGTTTAAGTAATTGTCTTTTTAAAATAAAAAATTTGTTGTTCAATAGAACATATTGTGTATTTCCTATGGGTTCAATATTTAGGTCTTAATCAAAAAGTCCTATATTACTTGATAACGATACGTATACTTACGTAGTATCCCAAAATATAAATTAAAGAGTTAAATACCTATTTGCTTCATCATCAAGTTTTGACTCTATTGCAAAGTAAGGAAATATAACTAAAAATATAATCATAGACATTTTTATACTATTGCATATATGTAGTAAGTCGACATCAAGTTGTTGGCGTTGTTGATAGGGAAATTAATTGATTTAAAAGCAAATTTCTATTTTTAGAAAGTTTTATTTAAACTTTAACAATTATTATATTTTGTTTTGTGTGTTTTATTTTTTTTTTAGGTTAGTGTATGCTTAGTTTGGGTTCTGAAGGAGTAGTGCCCTACGATTCTGAATTAGAGAGAACTGTTAAAAGAATAAAAAAAATTAAAAATCTTGAAAAATCTGAAAAAATTAAAGAAATGGCAAATCAAAACAATCAAAATGCTGAAATTCATCAAGAGTTTAGACTTTTAAGAGATTATGCTAACCCTACTGTAAATGACTTCATTGTAGTATTTGAAAACCTATTATAGTGGCTAATTCATTTGAGCTTAAACCTGCTCTTATCCAATTGATATCAAATAATCAATTTGGGGGGATCTCCAACTGAAGATCTAAATTTACATCTTGCCAATTTTTTTTGGATTGTGCGCTACATTTAAATATGATGGTGTATCAGATGATGTCATGAGACTTAAGCTATTTCCTTTCTCACTGAGGGATAAAGCTAAGATGTTGTTGAATTCATTAGCACCTGGATCTATCAGAACTTGGGGTGATTTAACGCAAAAATTCCTTACTAAATATTTTTCACCATAAACACTGCGAAGCTTAGGAATGATATTACATCTTTTAATCAGTTTGAAAGGGAATTTATTTATGAAGAATGAGAATGATTTAAAGAACTCTTAATAAAGTGTCCACACCATGCTATACCACATGGGTTAATAATTCAAACATTTTATAATGGATTAGTTGGATCTCTTAGATCTATTATTGATGCCGCTACAGGTGGTTCATTGATGTCAAAACCATTTAATGACGCTTATTCTTTAATTGAAGAAATGACTATGAATAATTTTCAATGGCCTTATGAGAGGGTGGATCCAAAAAAAGTAGCCAATATTCATGAATCTGATGCATTTACTATGTTAGCAAATCAAGTTGCTACAATTTTAAGGAAGTTAGACCAATTTGGAATGGATTTTTCTTAACCAATTTCCATGTTTAAAGAGAATTCATTAGGCCAAGTGGTAGTTCTCAAGCATCATTAGAAACTTTGAATGCCATAAATAACAAGCAGAATAACCCATATTCAAAGTATTATAACCCAGGTTGGAAGAATCATCCCAGCTTTAACTGAATAATACTATGGGTTGTAATAATCAGCAATAGGGGGACAACCAAGGAAACCCATAGGGAAACTCGAACAACCAAGGGAATAATAATTATAGATCTACTTATCCTCCAGGTTTCAATGATAATACACAATTTAAGGAGAAGAAGTTATCTATAGAAGAAGTGGTGTTACAAATGAGAAATCGGTTACAAAGTTAAGAAGCTGCAATTAGAAATATTGAGAATCAACTTGGACAAATCACAAATTCATTAAGTAATAGATCCTAAGGAACACTTCCAAGTAATACTGAAACAAATCCGAATGACCAGAATAAAGAGCAAGTAAAATCCGTTCAACTTAGAAGCGAAAGAGATTTGGAAGGTAGGATTCAAAAAGAAACTGAAGTAGAGAGAGAAGAAGTTGAAGAATCAATTAAGGATGCTCCAAAAGATTCTTAATGACCTATTTCTCCACTTAAAATTGATTTAGGAAAACCACCACCTCCATTTCCTTAGAGACATTGTCAAGAGAAGTTGGATAAGTAATTTTCAAAATTTCTAGAGATTTTTAAGAAGCTTACAATTAATATTCCATTTGCTGAAGCCTTAGAGAAAATGTCGAGCTATGTAAAGTTTATGAAGTATATTCTCAACAGAGAAAGGAAGTTTGAAGATAATGAAACTATTGCACTTAGCGAGGAGTGCAGTTCTATAATTCAAAAGAAGCTTCCTGAAAAGCTTAAAGATCCTGCTAGCTTTACAATTCCATGTGCAATATGAGACAAATTTAATGGGAAAGCTTTATGTGATTTAAGTGCAAGCATTAGCCTTATGTCATTATCAATATTTTAAAGATTGAGATTAGGAGAAATAACCACTACTACTGTAACTCTGCAGTTAGCAGATGGTTCAATAACGTACCCTAAAGGAGTTATAAAAGATGCCCTAGTAAAAGTGGATCAATTTATCTTTCCTGTTGATTTCGTTGTGCTAGATATGAAGGAAGATAAAGAGATACCTATCATTTTTAGGAGATGTTTCTTAGCCACAGGGAGAGCAATGATAAATGTGAGAAAGAGGAATTAACAGTGTCCGTTAATGATCAAACTGTTACTTTTAAAATTTCAAGATCAATGAAATATCCTGCAAAAGGTAAAGATGATGAATGTTACAGAATGAATGTTATAAGATATCTGAGTGAATGTCATTTTAGAATTAATTATGAAGAAAAATCTGAAGAAAAAAATTTGGAACACAAGTCAGAAGAGAAATTAGATCAATGTGAAGATCTTTTTAAGGAAGATTCAAACTATGTTCGAGAAAGTTTTGAAATTCTAGACACGATAGGCAAAGATTAATCGTTTTGTCCATCAAATGAAAAACCTCCAGAACTTGAGTTGAAGTTACTTCCTGATCATTTAAAAGATGCCTTTTTAGAAGATTCCTCTACTTTACTAGTTATAATTTCCGTAAAGTTAACGATGGAAGACGAAGATAAATTGATGAAAATTTTGAAAAATTTTAAGAAAACCTTTGGATGGACAATAGCTGATATTAAAGGAATTAGTCCTTCAATATGTAAGCATAGAATTCATATGTAAGTGAACTGAAAACCCAGGGCTTATCCTCAAAGGATACTGAATCCTTGTTATGAAAGAAGTTGTTAAGAAAGAAATTTTAAAGTGGTTAGATGCTAAAATTATCTACCTCATTTTAGATAGTGCATGGGTTAGTCCAACTCATTGTGTTCCTAAGAAAGGAGGAGTAACTGTGACTGTGAATGAACATAATGAATTAATACCTACTAGACAAGTTACAGGGTGGTGAATATGCATTGATTATAAAAAATTAATTCTTGTCACTAGGAAAGATCATTTTCCACTACCCTTTCTAAATAATATACTGGATAGACTAGCTCGACATAAATACTTTTGTTTTCTGAATGGATATACTGGTTATCACCAAATTCAAATAACTTTCGAGGATTAAGAGAAAACAACTTTTACCAGTCCTTATGGTACTTTTGCCTTTAGAAGAATGCCCTTTGGTTTATGTAATGCCTCTGCTACATTTCAAAGATGTATGATGGCAATTTTTTTTATTTAATTGAAATAAGGATTGAAGTATTTATGAATGAGTTTTCAGTGTTTGGAATTTAATTTGACTCATGTTTATAACGTTTATCAAAAGTTCTTAAGCGCTGTGAAGAAATAAATTTAGTCCTTAATTAGGAAAAATGTCAATTTATGGTAGCAGGAGAAATTGTATTAGGACATAACATATCAAAAAATGGTATGGAAGTAGATCTTGCTAAAATTCAAGTGATCGACCTTATCTAACAAATGTAAGGGGAATTAGGAGTTTTTTAGGAAATGCTGGATTCTACAGGCGATATATTAAAAACTTTTCAAAGATTGCTAAGCCTTTATGCAATTTACTGGAGAAAGATGCAATTTTCAATTTTGATGAGGAATGCATAAAAGCTTTTCAGTTATTAAAAGAAAAATTAGTCACTGCACCAATTATAATTTCACCAGATTGGGGAAAACCTTTTGAATTGATTTGTGATACTAGTGATTATGCTATTGGAGCCGTTTTAGGACAAAGATATGATAAAATTTTTATAGTAATTTACTATGCCAGTAAAACTCTTATTGAAACTTAAATTAATTATACAACCACTGAAAAAGAGTTATTAGCAATAGTATATGTCTTTGATAAATTTTGATCATATTTAATTGGATCTCATTGTGTATTGCATACAGATCATTCTGTTATTAAGTACTTAATGAAAAAGAAGGATGCTAAACCTAGACTTATAAGATGGATTATTCTTTTGCAAGAATTTGATTTTGAAATAGTAGATCAAAAGAAAACTGAAAAATCAAATTGCTGATCATTTGTCCAGGCTTGAGTTAGAAAAATCAATCTATTTTGAAAAAGAAATTAATGAACATTTTTTCAGATGAAAAATTGTTCAAAATTAATGAGTGGTGTGTTCTGTGGTATGCCGACATTGTAAACTTTCTTGTTAGTGATATTATACTCTATGGAATGACATACCAATAGAAGAGGACATTTATTTCTGAAGCTAAGACTTATTTTTAGGATGACCCATTTTTATATAAATAAAGAAAGTATTTGATTATTTAAAGATGTGTATTATTATAAGAACCTTATGAAATTATCCAAAAATGTCATAATTCTAATTTTGGGGGACATTTTGGTGTTGATAAAACAGCATACAAAATTTTACAATCTAGATTCAATTAGCCTGGTATTTTTAGAGATGTTAATGCCTAATCAAAACTTGTGATAGATGTCAACGAGTAGGCAATATTTCTATAAGAAATGAGATTCCCCTCAATTATATGCTAGAAGTTGAAATATTTGATGTTTGGGGATTAGATTTCATGGGACCATTTATACCATCTTTCGGGAATTTATATATACTCTTAGTAGTAGACTATGTATCCAAATGGATAGAAGCTATTGCTTTACCTCGATGTGATGCTCAAAGTGTTCCAAAGTTTTTTAAAATGAACATATTTTGTAGATTTGAGATGCCAAGAGTTATCATAATTGATGGAGAAAGTCATTTTAGAAATGTCATAATAGAAAAATTATTAAAGAAATATCATATAAATCATAGAATTGTTATTGCTTATCATCCTCATATAAGTAGTTTGGCTATATTATCCAATTGGAAAATTAAAATAATTATGGAAAAATTTGTGAATCCAACAAAAATGGATTGGTCAGTCAAACTTGACTATGCTTTGTAGGCTTATAGACTGCATATGAAACTCCTATAGGAATGTCCCCATATAGGCTAATATTTGAGAAAGCTTGTCACTTACCAGTTGAAATAGAACATAAAGCATATTGGGTGATTAAAGAGTTCAATTATAATTTGAAAGATGCTGGTGAGAAAAGTTTATTGCAGTTAAATGAGCTTAAAGAGTTAAGGAATGATTATTATAAAAGTGCTAAGATTTATAAAGAAAAGATGAAGAAGTGGCATGATCAAAGAATTCTTGCTAAAAATTTGCAGTCAGGGAAGATTTATAAAGAAAAGATGAAAATGTAGCATGATTGAAAGATTCTTACTAAAAATTTTCAGTCAGGGCTATAAGTTTTGCTATATAATGTAAGGTTAAGATTATTTCCAGGCAAACTTAAGTCCAGGTGGATGGGGCCATTTGTAGTGATAAAAGTTTATCCTTACGGAGCTGTGGATATTAAAGATCCTAAGACTGATAAAGTGCTTAAAGTGAAGGGTCATAGACTTAATCCATATTTTGTAGGGGATTAGCATAAATTTAATGAAGGAATGATGTTGATCAACCAGAATAAGCACTGGTTACATCATACTGACGATGTCAAACCAAGCGCTTTGTGGGAGGTAACCCATAATTATCAGTGTATTTTGCTTTGAATGTTGTTTGTGTGTGATTAAGAAAATTAGGGTAGTATTTTTGAGACTTTTATGTGTTAGAATTGATTTGAAGACTTTATTTAATAACTTAGACATGTTAGAATGAGAATTTGAACGTTTAGTTGACTGGTGCAAAAATGTGCTCTAGTGCTTAAGCGCCAATATTGGTTTGTAAAAATGTGCCAAGGCAGTTCCAAGACGTGCCTAGAAGTTATTAGAGAGCTTTAGGCCTATAAATAGAAGGGTTTAGTGAAGGAATTTTGCCCCATATCATTTTCAGCCTTAAAGTCTATAAGAGAAAGAAATATTTTGATAAGATGCCTTCATGGGAGATGGATTTGAAGAAGAAGGAAGAGACCATGAGGAAGAGATTCATTAGTCAAATTGTACAAGAGATGTATAACAGTTTCTTAGCTGTTAGTATCGAAGGAATATCAGAAAAGATCAACAAAATTGAGACTACCATGGCTTTACTTAAAACCATCATAATTGAGATTCATGCACATCTTGAGCATATTGGATGACAATTGAAAATGCAATTTAGCCATATTAGTTATATAAAAGAAGCAGATAAGGAGATGTTTCTTAAGTGGAAATAGATTGAAGATAACAGAATCAGAGCTTGTCACTACCGTCCGTATTATCAACTTTATATTTTGATTGCCCCAGGAGAGACTAATGAAAGACCGGAGTTTGTCTCATCAAATGAAGAGTGGAATTAAGTTCTATGTTTGAGTTTGTTTGTCAGGAGTTGTTGTGTTTATGTTTTAGTGTTTAAGTCTTGCTTTTTAGTGTTTATGCTTTTATGTGTTTAATTGTGAATGTTTGCTAAGTGTTTGTGCTTAGAAAATTTTCTCATCCAAGACTATTTGGAGTGAGAATTAAGTGTTACATGCATTTGTAATTGTTTGTGAATGAAGATATACGTTTGTTTGTGTGAAAATTAGTGTATTTTTTAGCCTTGAATTGAATTGAGTTGTATAGATAATTTTGAGAGAGAGGAGAGTTAAAGGAGATAAAAATAGTCATTTAAGTGTTATGAGACTATTTAGGGGTGGTATACTTAGGCAAATAGTGCATTTTACTTAAGTTCAAAAATTTCAAAAATCATGCACTTGCACCTAAGCGCCACATCTCGTGCTTCAGCGTGAAGTAACCCAAGAGGAAGGCACCTAAGAGCCACTTATCCGCTCGCACCGGATCATGAAAATCGATTTGAAAATGGTTAAAAATGAAAAGTTAACCTAAAAATCACCATTTTTCACCCTCCCATCACCTTCAACCTCTCTAAATCATGATTTTCGAGAGCTAGGGCACACTATTAACTGGAGATTTATTGGTGGAATCAAGAAAAATTTGCTAGATTCAAATTTCTTAAGGTAAAAGCTTTACTTATATGTAAAAATTTTGGATTTTCACCATGTATTTTGAGTACATTTGGAAGAATTCAAAAATTCACTATTCATGGTGAAAAATGAGGAAAAATCTATGGAAATTGCATAGGAAGAGTAGTTTAAGCTTTTGGAAGTTTAGTTTAGTAGTTTAGACTTGATTTTTGAAGTTATTTTTGGAATTTTATAAAATTGTAGAATGGCACCAAGAATGAAGAGGAGTAAAGGAAAGCGCCCTTTTGATTCGAGCAAATTTGTTAATTCAAAGGCTCAAGATAGGTACAGTGATGTGTTGCAATCACAAAAGCTTATTCAAGAGCGTTGTTTTAAGAATCCAGGTGGATCTGTGGAAGATCTGATCGTTCGCCGACAGTGGGAACGATTATATTGTTTTTCTGCTATTGCAGTTATTTATGTTGTTAGAGAGTTCTATGCAAACCTCCCTAAAGTTGAAGATGATAGAGTCATGGTTCAAAGAAAGTTGGTACCTTTTTCATCGAAGGTAATCAATTTGTTCTACAATTTTCCACTAGATACTATATGTTTTTATACAAATTATAGTACGAATGAGACGGAGCTAGATGAGGTTGTTTCTTATTTGATTGTTGGAAGAGGACTCTGGAAGATCATTAATTAGAGGAGGGTCAACTTTGCCAAATCAAAGTTAAGTGCACCTTCAAAGATATGGCAGTATTTTATTTCTGCCCATCTATTACCTACAAATCATCTTAGTGAAGTTACCAGGGAGAGAGAGACGTTAAATTATTGTTTTCAGGAAGGAAAGCTCATCAACATTGGAGCTTTGATATGTCAGACTATCATCAGTTCTGCCACTGCTACTACTGCAGGTCTGAGATTTTCTTCCTTGATCTTTTCTTTATGTGAGCAGGCTGAAGGTGAATATGATAGTTGAGAGGAAGTACTATTGCCTATAAAGCCTATCACAAAAGTAAATGTGAAAACTTATTCTAAACATTCTATTTTTTGGCTGGAGTGGATGATTTTCTAAGAGTTATGGAATGGAGAAGTTTGCTGCTTCTGCCTCTGCTACTTCTACATCTAGACCATCTACCTCACGTGCTTCTACTTCTAGAGACGAGTCTACTGAGATACAAGATCAATTATTACAGAGGATGATAGACAATATAAATTATACCGCTGATAAAGTTCAAAATTTTGAGCATTTTGCAGAGCATACTGATATGTATAATAGGATAAAAAGTGACTATGAAGAGAAATTTCTCTCATCTTTGGAAAACCTCATCAGGGGTAACCCACGAGTGCAATTTTCTCCATATCCACAATACCCTGATTACGGCCTGCAGATGTCTGGGATAGTGGTGATTCTAAGAATCATGAGTAGGACTATGAGATTTATTTTTATGTTTGTATTATGATATGAACTATGTAGTTTGGGTAGCTACATTTGCATTTGTTTGTTTATTTGGACTTGAGACATGTGATGTGATGTGTTTTTATTCTTTGGAAGTGAGACATGTATGTTTGTGTGTTAGTTTAGATTTTGTGATGTATGATACTATTATTTTGTTTAATTGTATTGTGATGTTGTGTTTTTTTAGTAGTTTTTTTTAAAATACTAGGGTAGTAACTGTTGTTGTGGGTTTAGTATTGTGTTAGTTAGTTAAGGATTGAACTTGATTTTATGTCTTTTGAAAAGTTTAAAATCTTGCTAACTTTAGTTTTAAAATTTAACAATCAGAAAACTGTTACCCTGTTTTTTTCTTTTATCTTGTTATTGTGTTTGTTTTTATGTTGAGACTGTGAAGTCAAAGTTAGTATGTTAGTTTATTTTTATGTTTGTACCCACTACTTAGAAGTCTACTGAATCTCTACATGTTAAATTGAAATAAAAATGAAAGAAAATTAATCAAAATCTAATTTTACTCCCGTTTTTAGTTTTATACTTGTATACTTATGATATAAAAATTCCTGAAAGCATGTTATTTCAAATTTTCATTCCTACTTATATATATCTGCCGCTAAACTGTTTAATCTGTTAAAAAATTAAGTTGGGGGGGGGGAACGAAAAATATTTTCAAAACTTAAATTTTATTTGTTCTCAGATGTGCTACAAGTGAATTTGATTTTAAAAGAAAAATGATCATGTATATGAAGTTATATTAGGGAAGTAAAATTTGATTTTAGAAATGAGTAAGAAAATTTAGTTGAAATTTTTAGTAATGAAGAAAAACTTTAAGTTAAAAGTTTTTCGTGTAGAAAATGTTTAATATAAGTAACTATCTTTAGTAAGAAAATTTATATTTTTGAAAAATTTAGAAATTTAGACTTTTATTTTTAATACTTAAATTTCTTTTGTTAAAAATAATTTTCAAAACTATTATTATATTTATAAGTAAAAGATTTATATCAGGACTTTGCTTTAGGAAAGGAGAAGTGGAATTCAAAATCATTAAAGACCTATCCATATATAATAATCTTTACCTAAAAAAGAAAAAGAAAAATAAAAGAAAAAGAAAATAAAAAGAAAAAAAAGAGAAAAAGAAGAAGAAAAAAAAGTTGGGGAGGAGAAGCTTGAGGATTAGTGTCTAATCAAAAATTGCTTCCGCATTTGATCTTTTTAAGGCATAAGACTTAAGAAAATCTTAAGCTTAAAAATATAATAAGTAAGTAAAATTATTCTTTATAAAATTTTTTTTAAATGGAGATAATAAAGGGACTAAATTCTAAACTTGGAGAATCTACAAAATTTTTGAATTAGATTGGAACTCATATTTTCATTTTTCTTAACATTAAAAATTTCTAAACTTTAAGTTGGTCTCATTTATTGAATATTTTTTCTAAATAGAACTACTATATTTCTAAATCTAAATTTTAGTAACTCCTAAAGAAACTCATATACATATCATACTTATTTAGTTTTTAAGGATTGAAGTGTCACTTGAGGATAAGTAACATTTTAAGTTTGGGGGATTTTGATATACCTAAAATATAAAGTATTTTAAATGCATTTTTATACTTATTTTTGAGATATTACGCTTTAATGGAAGGTGTTTGTGTGTTTTTCTTTCAGGTACAAGTAAAAAGGTGAAAAATGCTAAAAGGAGTGAAAAAGAATCAAATTTGGAGCAAAGAGGTGAAAATTTTTTTAAATGTTTTGGCACCTAAGCGCCAGATCTGGCGCTTAAGTGCCAGTTAAACAGAGAAGGCTACACCTAAGCGCTAGAAGCCCCGCGCTTAAGCGCCAGAGGCTGTTATTTGGTGGTTTTCTTCATTTGGCCGAATTTTAAAGAGGTAATTGAGGCACCTATTGGCTAAAGAGAGTGGTTATGACCACTAGAAACAAAAATATTATTAAAAAACTTATGAAAGGAGGCATTCATTGGAGAATACATCGAATTGGGATACATTTTGAAGAGTTATCAAGGTACCTCTTGAAGATTTATAAAAGAAGGAAGTCATCAAAACTATTCAAGCTTTAAATTAGCTAATGTTCTTTATAACATCTCTAGTAAGGGTAAAGAATATAAATGCTCATATTTGGCACAACACAATTTGCATACTACCACAACAGAACTCCTATGCTTATCACTGATTCATGATAAGGAGAAAGATATTTTCAAATTCAGTGCTTTTCTTTTACATAAACTCAAGTTATCTTTTTAAATTGTTACTATTTTCTCAAAATATCAAAAATACCAAAAAAAAATTGAATTTTAATTACTGCGAATACTTCTCTAGTTTAATTAATTGTTTTTTTAAAATAGAAAATTTGTCGTTCAATAGAGCATATTGTGTATTTCTTTGTGGGTTCGATATTCAGGTCATAATAAAAAAGTCCTACATTACTTGATAACGATACGTATACTTGCGTAGTATCCCAATATATAAATTAAATAGTTAAATTCCTATTTGCTTCATGATCAAGTTTTGACTCTATTGCAAAGTAAGGAAATATAAGTGAAAATATAATCAGAGACATTGTTATACTATTGCATATAAGTAGTAAGTCGGGATCAATGCCTAATAAAAAATTGGCTTCACTTGAATCAACTTAAAGGAAAAGCTTTATTACATTTTCTAAACTTATATTGGATTATTAATAGCATTATTAGTAAAGTTTTCATGAATTTCTTTTTCATATGAATATTCTAGACATCCTTCATATGACAAACATCAATTCTTCTTGAAATGAATAGAGATTCATAAATCTTAAAAGTGACTACTACGTACTCTTAAACTTAGAATTTGAATCTAAGTTTTTAAAGGTTTCTCTTAAATTTTACTATTTTATTAATTGAACTAAAGTATAGGAGTTATAAGTTAGTCTCTATCCTAAGACATATGTTTTTTGTAGTAAAAGTGTCACTCGAGGATAAGTAACATTTAAGTTTGGGAGATTTTGATACATCAAAATAATATGTAGTTTTAATGATATATTTTATGCTTATTTTTTGTGATATTGCACTTTAAAGAAGAATATTTTCATGTTCTTGTAGTAGGTATATTAATTTTAGGCATTTAGAGCAAATTTAGCAAAAAAGGACGAAATTTGGAGCCAAAACAGCAAATTTTTGAATTTTGGTGCAAGATGCGCCAGATTAGAGAATGATACTCCAGATTGGCGCCAGATGCACTAGATTTGCGCCAGATGTGCCAAAACCCAGAACAGTGCGGTCTTCAGCAAACTGACGCATGATGATCTAGATTGGCTCCAACTGTGCCATTTGACAGAGAGCTGGTGCATGATGAGCCAGATTTGACGCCAGATGCGTTGGGGATGACTTTTTTGCGATTATGGCTGTTCGAGACAAATTTTGTGCAAATTTTTAAAGGGAGACTTATTTTATACATCCCTTGGAGTAATTTAATGCATCTAAACACTTTGAAAGATTCTTTTATGAAGGGATATGTCACTTGGGTCAATGGTCATGTCTTTTGAATTCAAAAGAGTTGACTTTTGGACAGAATTTTAAAGGGAATTTTGAATTCTTTTTGGAGGGAGGCAACCTATGATAAAATAAAAGAAAGTCTAGGGCTTGAAGGGTGTAAGAGTGTGTGTGTTTTTGAGAGTTGGTGTGGCGTGAAAGGGCGACAAGGAGAGTTAGAGAGAGAGAGAGAAAGTTAAGGGCTTGGAGATTATCTTCAAGGATAGTAGGAGAGGAAAGGTGACCAAAGAAAAATATGTTGAGATTTTCATACCTATTTTATACTAATATTGATGATATAGCACTTTAAAGAAGGGTATTTTTTATGTTTTGTTGAGGTATGTTGAATTATGATCATTGGAGCAAAAAGATGCAAAAAGAAGCGAATTTGGAGCAAAAAGGATCAAAATATGAAGATTTGAACTAGGTGCTGGCGGCGGGTTTTTTTTTAGAGTCCATAATCAAATATTCTAGAAGGTTGTCGACGGCGCCATCAAGACCGCCGACGGTGAGAGCGGCAGTTCTCTCAACAGGTGCACTGAATGTGGACATTTTTAAAGGGACGCTTAGGCAACTCTTGGAAAACTATTCTACAACTTTAAGAGAAACATTTGGGCCGAAAAAAGAGGAGCCCGTGGTGGTGTTCGCTGAGTTTTTGTTGTTTTGTAGAGTGTAGAGAGTTTAATTTAGGGTTAGTATGGTGAGGAATTCTTCGAGAGATTGTAAGAGTGGAAGGAAAGTGAGAGATTTCTTCCTCCTTGCCGCTTCGAAGAAGAATTCTGTGTGTTGTAAAGAAAGGAAGAGATTCAAAGGAACTTCGAGGAGTTTGCTTGTGGAGGAATTAGAGATAAGTGGTATTTACTTATTGAATTTTGTATAACTTTGCTTTTATATATACGTTCTAAGTTTTGTCGTATCTTCTCCATGAGTTCTGAGTAATTTTCTTTGTCTTTCTCCTTGTCTTCAGATTTTGTGAAATGGTGTTTGAATTGTTTGGGCCATGAGAATGTTAAAGAAGTTGTGATGATCTTTTCACTTCGATCGTAATTTACTTTCAATCTAGCCAAGAAATGTTAAAGAAGTTGTGATGATCTTTTCACTTTGATCTTAATTTACCTTCAATCTGGCCAATAATGTTTAAGAAATTGTGATGATCTTTTCACTTTGATCTTAATTTGCTTTCAATTTGACCAATTATTTGTTAAAATATGTTGAGTTTTACAACTAAAGTGAAGATTACATCCAAGATTGAGGGAGGTTTTAAAATATGTTGAGTTTTACAACTAAAGTGAAGATTACATCCAAGATTTATGGAGGTCAAAATAAAATATGTTGAGTTTTACAACTAAAGTGAAGATTACATCCAAGATTTAGGGAGGTCAAAGCCATTGGAAGTATGTTGAGTTTTACAACTAAAGTGAAGATTACATCCAAGATTCAGGGAGATCAAAGCCCTTAGAAATTGGGTGCAAATAAATAGGGAAATGGTTGAGTTTTACAACTAAAGTGAAGATTACATCCAAGATTCAAGGAGGTCAAAGCCCTTGGAAATTGGGTGCAAATAAATATAGTTTTACAACTAAGGTGAAGATTACATCCAAGATTTAGGGAGGTCAAAGTCCTTGAAAGTTAGTTGTGATGATATTTTAACTTCCTTTTTACTTTGATCTTAATTTACTTTCAATCTGTACAACTAAAGTGAAGATTACATCCAAGATTTAGGGAGGTCAAAGTCCTTGAAAGTTGGGTGAAAATAATTAGGAAATAAAATTATCGGGCATAGAATTGGAGATTTTAGAGTGACAGACTAAAATCTTCAATTTGGTCATATCGTTTTGGTGCTGAAGTGTAGATGTTAGCTCTCAGGCGTGGGGAACATGGGAGCTCCGAAGTGAGAGCCGGTATCCTCCCAGCCTAGCCATAGATTCAGTAACTAAGCGTAGGATTAGTCAATGTTCTTTATGCATGGACCAAAGGGTAAAGAATATGTATGCTCTAATTTGGCACAATACAATTTGAACTAATTCACTTTATCCATTTAATTTAATTTCTTGACAAGGAGAAGAATACTTTCTTGTATATTGAACTTCACATTAAAAACTTTATTAGTAGAATTAGTTAATTAAGATTTTGTTAAAATTACATATTTATTTCAATTGTCTATTAGTGACAAATAAGCAATTTGAACTGTATTGTTGTGATTAAGTATTGATTTTCTAAATCCTAGTCCGTAGCCTCTAGTATTACTCCCTGTGGGATCGATATCCAGTACTCCATTAGTGCCTTCTATTACTTGAGGGATACGTATACTTACATGGATAAGTATGACTTTGCAATTATTAAATATTTTATACACATTTTTATCAAATCTATAACCATTGTCAAGTTTTTGGCACCATTGTCGGGGACTTAAATCTTCTAACAATAGTATCAAATTCTTGTATTTTTAAGCATATATAAAGTCGCTGTCAGAAGGTGAGAGATTTCTTCTTCATTACACTTCAAAGAGAGAATTGAGAGTGCTTCTAAAAAGAGAAAGGCTTGAAGAGAGCTTCTAGTGATTTACTTGGGAAGGATTGTGAGATAAGTTGTGTTTTTTATTTCTTTTGTTTTGTGAACTTATTTTTATATATGAAATCTATTTTTTTATCCTTCCATGAATTCTGAGTAGTCTTCTTTATCCTTCTCCCTACTTTCAGATATGATTTTGTGAAGAATTGATTTTGTTTTATTCGATTTTAAATATCAATAATTTGTGATGATTTGAACTCCGATCTTCATTTACTTTTGATTTGGCCAATTGAAATGTTAAAATGTGTTGAGAAATATATGTTCTGAAAGGGCTATGATTTCTATAACATGGGGAGAATCACATTTTATTTAATGGGAGAGTGTTTCATCCATGGGGATGGGTGCAAATAAATAAGGAAATGTGCTTTGTTAGATACATAATTGAAGATTTTAAGGTGATAGATTAAAATCCCCAATTTGGTCCAGTTGATTGGAAACTTATGCGAGATTGTTAGCCCTCAAGTGAAGGAGTAGTGGGAGCTCTGGAATGGCAGTTGATATCCTCCCAACCTAACCACTGAATTAGGGACCAAACTCTGGAATAGTCAATGTTCTTTATGCACTCGAAAGTGGGCAAAGGATATGATTACTCCTATTTGGCACAAAACAATTTTTATAAATATTTTCAAATGATTTTAATTTCTTCACAATCCATATACTCACTGTAAAGGGGAAGGATGCTTTCTTAAATTTGAACTTTCTGTCTCAAAACTTAGTTTAATTTTCATAAGTTTACTTTTGAAAGTTTAGCATTTAGTTTAGTTAACTTTGTCTTTTAGTGCATTTTTTTAGCATTCACTTGTTATTTAATATTCAAATTTAGCACTTTACTTTTTGTAGTTTTAAAAATAGTACTCTAAATTATAATCTTAAGAACTTATTTATAGACATTTCCAACTTCCCTGTGGGATTGATATCTAGAACTCCATTAGAACCCTTTACTACTTAAGTGATACATATACTTGCTTTATTTTAAAAGGGAATTTGATAGTTTAAATACTTTAAAAATATAAAATTATTTTAATTGAGTTTATTTTATTGGGATTAATTTGCATATTCTCTATTGTATCTGTAGTGTGTATTTTGTAATATTAAAAAATATTTACAAAATTAACACATTAAATCCACCCGCATCAGGGACCCAATACCCATGATAATGAGAAGATATTATAATTGATGAAGTTAAGAATGCCTCTAATTATTAAGAGTAGGATGAGAGCCATGATAGGCTACTTGGTAAAGTTGACTACGATGTCCTAGCTTGCTTTTAGAATCTAACAATATTACTGGTCATATATGACTTGTTGATGTTATTTTATGACCTGTGTGAGAACTTGTTTAATGCTCTTTGATATACTGAAGTCTTTCAGGTCTATTTCACTGAAGAAAAGTTGAAAGAGCTAGGCCCATCTCATGATGTGCTAGATTTCTTTTTTTAAAATGATTCACTAACGGGCACTAGTGATCATAAAACAAAATATATGTGATATCTTTAGTATACATTAATATATTAAACTATATATTAGTAGACTCGTGTGCCTTAGTGACCAACCTATGCAGTGAGTACATAATATATGTGATATCTTTAGTATACAAAATATATGTGATATCTTTAGTATACAAGAAGCTTAAGTTCCTACAGGATGAAGAAGAGCTTTGAGTGTTTCCAAACCTCACATTAAAGAGAATCCTCTTTTTTAAAGGAGTTTACCTATTTGTATTGTAATTAAGATTCAGATTGATATCAAGTCAAATGATGATTTTGAGCTTGAGGCCAATGTTCTTTATGTTTAATCCTCCCAGTTGAAGAAAACTCTTACCTTCGAGGATTTAGAGATGGAGATTACTTATAGAAGTAGCTCTATACTAAGGTTTTTAGTCCCTTATTTGTCTATATAGATGCTTTCCAATGAGGTTTTGATGGTCGAGCCCAAGGCTCTATAGTATCACTGAGACTTTCTCGCGATTAGCATGTCTTTTATAAATGAACCGTAGACTTTTTATTTACCTTTTAATTAGGATCACAATGAGAGTGTCATACTATTTTATAGCGTAAACACTTGTAAGACACAGTGATATACATTTGATTCATTGTGCTAATGAAATAAAAGAAGATATTCAATCTTCTTTTTACTAGACTCCTTTAGTTGATAATATTTTTATTGGTGATAATTTGCCCCTCAAACTTTTTGTTCCCCAATCTAGGATTTTTAGAGATGTGGAATAATAAATCATCATAGGATAAGTGTAACCTAGGTTTTTTTTAATAATATAGTTAAAAATAATCTAATCTACCTTATGTTTCTTATAGGATATTCAGTGGCCCTATAAACCCTAGATTTGAGATCGAGGACGATGCTCTCAAATACAAAGATGGTGTGTCTTCAATGATCAATTAGTTGATAGAGGTGAATTTGGGTACGGATGAATCCCGATCCTACTTATAAAAGTAGTCTTTTGATATAATTGATGGTTGCATAGAACATGGAAATTCTTCATGAATTCCATGACTTTTTTACATGGAGCTACATTAAAATGCTTGGCTTAGACCCTAAAATAACAATGCATAGGTTAGCCATTAATCCAGTAGTGACTTTGATGAAGCAATCCCTCATAGAACGCTTCTTGGTATAAAGCAAATGATCATCAAAGAGACCAAGAAGATCATCGTGGTAGAGTTTATAACGGAGGCACCTTACCACAACTAGTTAAAAAACATCATACTAGTTCGTAAGAAAAATGACCAAATATGAGTTTGCTTTAATTTTTTGCATTTGAATAAGGCGTGTTTGAAGGATGATTTTTGTTTCATCATCTAATGTTATTTTATTATTCATAGATGGCTTGTCGGGTTACAGTCAGATCCAAATGAGCCTAGAAGACAAGAAACATGCATCTTTTTTGCTTTTCCATAAGTGTATTCTTTTATAAGGTTATGCTTTTCGATTTGAAAAATGCTAGGAATATCTATCAATGCACACTGATGCACATATTTGATGACTTGCTACATAAGCAATTTGAGTGTTACATTAAAGATATTATTTGATGATATCAAATTTTAATGCTCCACATGCCTGATGTCCTTTTAAATGCTATTGGGCCATATTCTCTCCCATAGTCCAAGTCTTTGAAAAACACCCTTCCTTGCATGTTTTTACTCATGCTCTCACACTATTGGCTAGCATGGAGCACCAAGGGTAGGCTACCCAATGTCAGGGAATAGCATACATCCATTATAAAACCAAGAAGGTGGCACCGAGGTGCCAGTTTTATACACTCTTGCTCCAGCCTGCTGCCTGATTTTGACTTTTTATTATCCTTTTTTGCCAAATAAAACCACATGAGTTCAAAATTGATTATAGAACTGTGGATAATTGTACAATTGAAATCTCTTTGGCCCCTCACCTCCAAAATGACCAATGACATGCATGTCATGTGAATTAAAACTTCTTTTATATGGCTACTTGAAGGATTGTCATTACAAATGGAGGCCTAAACATGGACAACATTTTGGCTCTATTACACTTTTATTTTTCATCCCTTGAATCACTTGAGCGCTGAAAACAGGATGAGCATGTTAGTGATTATCTTGGAGAGTTCTTAGAGAGAAAAGAGAGGAGAAAACCCTTGCCTCCTCTCTTCTTTCACAACTTCTTCTTTATCTCTTTTCTTTTTAATTACTCCATCTTCTTATGGTGAGAGAAAGAGTGAGTTCCTATTAGAGTACCCTTGGAGGAGGAGTGCCCACTTCCTTGCATAAGGAGAAGCTTGGACAAGCAAAGAGAATGCTACAACAAACATACAATAATGAGATTCTCTTCTCCATATTTCTTTCTTTTCTTAGAAAATCCCCCTCTAAGATGTTGTTAGAGTTATAAGGTATGTTGATATTAGAGCAAATTCCATTGTATATGAAGTCTCTTCTTATTGCTCAAAGATCTTTGAGTGGTTTTTTGAAATGTTTTCCTCTTACTTTGATCAAGATTCTAGTAATCTTACAATTATTTTGATGACTCCATCGTGTTGATGGTATGTTGGAGCCTTTGAGAACAGAAATGAAAAATCTACTTTGTCGTATTCTACAAGTCACAAGAGTGTTCTTTATGAAAACTCTTCATGCTTAAGTCACAAGAATGGAGATGGCCACATTATTATCTTGCTTTAGGGTTTAGGGTTTAGGGTTGGTGTTGAAATAATAATTATCAAGATTTTAAACCCTAATACAAGTGGCAAAAAATGTATTTGAAGAATCTAAAGGAAATGTTTCTATAAATAAAATTAGATGGTGGTGGAATAATAACGTGAAAGAAATAATGAAATATAAGAAGTTGTGCTATAAAAATTAGTTTAAATGTGAAAGCATAGTGAGGTAGGAAAAATATAAGGTGGCATATAGGAAGTTTAAGAGAATAATTTGTGACACTAAAAATTCAGCTTTTAGTAATCTTTATAATAGATTAAATACTAAAGATGGTGAAAATATATGTATAAACTAGCCAAACAAAGAAAAAAAAAGTACAAATTTAACTCATGTAAAGTGTATTAAAGATGAAAATCAAAAAGTATTTTTATTAGAGGAAGATATTCAACATATATGGGTAAGCTATTTTTATAAACTTTTCAATGAAGTTAATAAAAAATAAAATCAACCTTAGTAATCTAAAATCATTAATAATAATAATAAGTTTTATTTTTACCATCGCATTAATAAAAAAGAGGTTGAGTATACTTCAAAGAAAACCAAGGTTGGAAAATCAGCAGGACTTGATGATATCTCAATTGAACTGTGGAAATATTTAAGAGATTTGGAAGTTTCTTAGTTGACTAAACTTCTTATATTTTTTAAGAAAATAAAAAGATACCCAAGGAGTGGAGGAGGAGTATTTTAGTCCATATTCTTAAGCATAAAAGTTGCATTGCCGCCCATACTATTTTGCAATAGCCAACCGAACAATGTGAGCGCACTTTAGTTGCAAGATCACCGCTCTCCCAAGTCTTAGTTTCACTTACAATATATTTTAACATAACATATTGCCACTTAATTTATGTCAATGAAGTGAAGGAGATATTACTCATCACATTAAAATAAAAATAATTCTGTCATAAAAAAAATTGCCTACACATGCTACCACGTCATATTAAAGGAAAAGAGTAAAGAAAAGTACTTACGAAGAGTGGATTAAAAAAATAGAAAACTTCATTTAAATCAAAGAAAATTCACTAGAAAGTGTTTACAACAATTACAAGATAATGAAGAATACAATACTAGTTAATTTCTTTGAAAGAAAGAAGAAAAATTTCTCCAACAATTTCTCCTGCTGATACATATGCCGCTCATACTTTCTTACTCATATCTCTCAAAATCCCTCACCAATCTCTCCAGAAATTTGAGAAATCTACATCTCCATAAACTCATGCCAAACTGCTCCTAAAATACTTCTAATTTCTTCTCTAGACTCCTTTAATTACTTGTTATGAGAGTCACCAAGCCTCTCTATTTAAGAAGAAGCAAAAACCCCTCCTTTCTTTAAGAGACACTTCTCTTCATCAAAAAGACACACCCTTTCACTTCAAGAGAAACATCTTTCATTCAAAAGCCACTTCAAGTGTCTAGATTCATTTAACCACTTCAAGGGGCTTGCATAGCAATCTAGAACCTTCCAGAACATCTTCATACATAAATGAAGAATTTCTAGTAAAGCTGATGATATTTAAGGTATCAGAACATTTAGTACTAAATTTAGGAATAGTGATTTTTTATTTAATTCAAACATAATTGAAATTTCTCAAAACTTTGGATTTATAGAAAAATATTAAATTCAGAATTTATAACATCTATATTGAAAATAATTTTTACTAATACTTTCAGATATTAAGAAAAAAAATTATCTTAAGTTTTCTTCCTTAGAAACAAATTGCAATATAAAGTTAATCTAAACTAAACATGTCAAAATATAATTGAACTAAAGAAAGGTCTAAAAAGCATAACATGAATCAGCATAGAAATATATTTAAGTGTTCTCCAAGTTTTTTATATTGTTGTAACACAAACACAAATAAAAACACACATGATAAATGAGATTAATTCTTTCTTTAACTCACCAAACCTCAATACCTTACTTCCAATTTTTAACTGAATCATTACACTGATAAATTGAGTACTTATAAATGATTTTATAAATTCTAATCCCATGGATACGATTATCTCTGATATATTGGCTCGCGCGCATCAACCTCAGGCATCACCTTATCCTTTAAAGAAGCACCTTTAACAGTTATAAAAATAGTGCAAGATCATCCACATGTTTTTCATCAAGTAAGTTCATGAACCTACTGAGAAGAAAGAAAGAAATTGTGGTGGTGTTAGGGTTCAACTTTGAGAATGAGAAAAAGAAGAATAAGAAGAGTGGGAGGGAAGAAGCAAAGAAATGTGTTGGTTTGTTTAGCTAAGAGAAGAATGAGAGTAAGAGAGTAAAAGAGTAATAGGAGAAGAGGAGGAGAAGGATAGTGGGAGAGAAGAAAAGAGGAAGAAAGGGTGGTGATGAGAAGAAGAAGTGGAAGGAGAAGAGGAAGGTTGTTTGGCTAAGAAATAAATATTAAAAATTTAGTGAGGGCAATAAGAAGAGAAGAAGAAGAAAGAAGAGAAGACTAATAGTGTAGAAGTCGAAGAATGCATGAGAAGAAGATGAACGAGTGAGCATTGGAGTGGGATACCAAACAAAGGAGAGGAGAAAAAGTACCTAATCTCCTTTGTGTATGAAAGCATAAGGGAAGTTATTTAAAGAGCAATATTGATGGTGTGAAAAAGTGGGAGTGGTCAAAAATGAGTGGTAGGAGGCGAGGTGAGGCATTGATTAAGAGGCACCCAAGCTGCTCATAAGAGGCTTAGAAGTGTTGATATCTCAAATCAGAGTGCCTATGAGAATGGGTAGTGAGGCACCTAAGCACTACTTTAGCAAAGGTGTTAGGGTAGTGCCAAGGTGCTTGAGCCTCAAATTGAAATATGCAAAAGAACTACTAGGTGTGCTGTCAGGGTGCTTCTTAGGTGGTTTCAAGGTACTGCGAGTGACACCTAGGCACCACTTGAGTGGCCTTAAGGTTTTTCCTCCTTAGTTGTGACTACTTGGGAGGAAAGATGAGGGCATGGATTGGATCAACGCCTACTTTAATTTAGGTTGAGTTTGACTTAATTAATATGAATGAGGTTGGTCTTAATCATGGTTAGTCATATCTCAAGAAAATTAAGGTCGAAAGTATGGGCCCCACCTTAATAGAGAAACTTTTTGTGAATTTATTATGAAAATTTTAATAAGTTTTAATTGATGAAATTTGAATTTTTTACTTAATTTATTTTTATTTTGAGTTTGATTAAGATTTAAGTTAAATACGGAGCATAATCATTTTTATTAGTATCCTCATTATCATCCAAATCATTGTATTCTTGTTGGATCCCCAAATGTAGTCTGATTTGGACACGAAGGGGCTCATTTGAAAATTTTTTATGATTCAGTTGCACTCGCATAGTCTGCTTTTAAGAATATTACTCCAAAAAATTTTTTTGTGTAGGGCGAATTTATGCAAGAAAGCCCGAAGCACAAAATTTCACATAAAATAGTGTGTGCTCATCACCAATCTTATTTTCAACCTTTTCATATGTGTTAATGAATGTCATATAACTTTTAAAATATAATTTCAAGCGCTGTGATGATCTTTAGAGATCACAATAATTTTATGGCACATTTGTGTTAAGCTGAATTATGGTTCAATTTTAAGATTTAATTGAAGTTATTTATAGTTAAATTTATTTTAGTTTTGCTAATTCCATATTTTTTAATTAGATTCCATTTTTTAGATTTGAATTAAAATCAACAGAGCCATTATTAAAAATATTGCTCAATTTTAGTTAAAGTAGAGTTCAAGTCCTGGCTGATCCAAGTTTAGTTCAGTCATATAGTAACACTAGGATGTGGTTCTAAGTCTAAATGAGATTTGTTATAAGCCAATGAAAAGGATGGGCCAAAATTGGGATCAACAAAAAGTATCATATTTGATCCCATATTGTTATAAAAGACTTTAATTTTAATAGATTTCTATAGGAAAAAGATGGTGGCAAACAAATTCTTTACTATAATCTCTTAAATTTTATTTACACTATTTTTAAGACTTAGTGTGGTTTAATTATAAAATTGACGACTTTATAAATATTAAACTAGACACAATTCTAGTCAAAGGTGAGTGACTATAAACAATTACTTCCTAATTCCCCTTACATCATTTTTACACATGTTCTTTCTTCTATGAAGTACATATTTCTACATAAAAGCTATCTGACCTTTAGCTTCAAATTTTAGCACATTGTGCTCCAAATTTGGAACCCTTAAGTCTAATAAGACACCATTTTCACTTTATACAACAAACTAATTTTTTTTTTTAATGAGAATTAACTATCACTGTTGGGATTTCGTTTAACTTGATTTAATTCTCTATCAAGAGACTCACTAAAGAGCAAGAGAAATCCCATTTCATCCTTAGTAAATATCAATATTCTCTTCAATAAAATTCATATGCTATAAACAAAGGTGAAAAGCTTAATAAATTTAATTTAGTGCATGGCTTATGATTATCTCAAAGATCCAAAGCCAAAGGCTAAAAATGGGATAATATATATTATCTTGATTTCCACCACCCCAAACTTAGAAATTGAATAACTCAAATACCATCATGGAAATATTCAATCCTTTTTTGGACTTTTATACTTTTAGAGATATTGAAAAGAAAATCAATAATTACTTCTAAACTCTTTTCCTTTCTATCAAAACA
>JXCR01126524.1:5223-35845 GCA_002079205.1 Phalaenopsis hybrid cultivar | reverse complement strand
TATATATATATATATAATTTAGAAAAATATGAAATCAATCTGACCCCATATTTTTCATAGTTTAAATGAAAGAGTACTATACCTCAAACACTGTATCTATCCTGAAAGATAAACAGAAGACTTGAGGATGAGGATCGATCAAATAAACTAAGAAATATATGACATACGTTTGGTCTGCGAAACCATTTTTATTTGCTGACAAGTTCCCCTATTTAATACAAAGAATTAAATAGGGTTTAGATTAAGCTGGGTTCGGAAAAGCTTCTTATATGGGCAAGCCTCTATAGTTAAATACATCCTAGATAACCGAAGTCACCTAAGAAAGCTCTCGATAAAAATCAGAAAATTTTGTCTTCAAAGAGGTCAAAAGGATAGGACTTTTCAACGAGATCAGAAGTAGAGGTGTGAAAGGGAAATGAATCAAATTTGGAGCATTTTGTTGTAAGGTTCAAAGGAGGAAGAACTAGGGGATGTCATAGATCCGGAGGAGAACCTCGGTGACTTCCCATGCTACCCTATAGTTTGGTTTCAATTCAGTAGAGAAATATTTAAATGTTTCATCTTGCCAATTTTATTAGTTTAGGGCTTACATTCACCTAGAAGATGTGAGCATTTAGGTCGTAACGAATGACAACCTCGAAATCTTAAGACGAGTTAGGGCTTATACTGTACAGTAGGGCCATAAAAAGGCCTAAAGATGATTTGAGGATTTATGTTGCATAAGCAAACAAACTCGAAATCCTATAGCTTTGTTGTTTAATTTTAAGAAAAGATTTACTGTTGTAGATCCTCTTACTGTTGAAGATGGTCGTGCTGCCCACAGTGCTAGCTCCAAGCTCTTTATCATGATGAGTTTAAGTTTTCTAATGTGTGAAGTCATAATGTCAAATTAGATGTTCCTATGGTTATGGTCATTTAATTTTTATGGGGCATATTAAAGTTGATTAGAGCGACACCGGTTAGAATCTCATGGTTCCCTCATTTCGGTACCACTATTTTCTTTCTGATTCACTTAGTTCAAATGAATTTACAAAACTCAACTTAATGAGTTTCATACTTTCAATTAGACCGCAGAAAGCCTCGTTAGCAACCATGGGTTACCTCCTCCGAGGAATTCCTGATCATCCGATAGAGACTTCTTAATTTAGTTGCAATTGTTGTTTTGTGATGTTTGTGATTAAATTTTGAGTTGTTTTATATTTTAAATGTTGTGGCGGTGAATTTATCTTGGTTAATTTTAGTTTTGCTTTTGGTTTTATGGCTACCCTAGCAGTTTTGCTTTTCATGCAGGGTGACATCGTTGTTTAACACGCAAGTTTTGTAAGTATAAAAATACATTGTGGAAAGTACAAGAAAAGATGGCACTATAAAATGTAAAAGCGTACCTGGCGAGTCTTCTCATTCCACCTCCTGAAAGTTTAGTACTTGCAAGGCATGTATATAATATTGCAAGGAACTTAAATTTCAAGAGAAGATGAAGGTTTAGCTACCAAACCCCAGGCTATGATTTTATTGAGTCTTGGAAGATCCCAGTGGATAATTTTAGAATAAAATATGACAAGTTCAATTTGTCCTTCAAAATATCCAAAAGATTTCAAAGTGTTCGGGGTATGACCCTGAACTATTTTAAAGATCTCTTGAATTATTTTGAGTTCATTTCTGAACTTATCATATTGTTCCATTAATCATCTGAGTTTAGAGTGTGGCTACCCCGTTACTTATGTGAGTTGGTGCCCCTAAGGCAAGTTTAGGTTATTTAAGATTATGGTGCTGACAATTAAGGTTAGTCTTGTAGTGTTTAAAAATGTTAGTCACCAATTATATTATCTTCTAAATCCGATCAATTGAGTTCAGACATTGGCCTATGCCATTACTAAGCCTTTAACAGTCATGATAATTGAAAAGGTGATTATAAAATTTTTGTTTAAATGATATGTATTCTTATCAAATGGTCAAACTATCCTCAACTTTGGGCTTAAGAAAAGTGAATTTCCATCTTTCCGATGTATGCCCGTCACTTAAGAATCGTCTGATCTTTATTGACTTCCAAGTCATGAAGGTGAGAATTATGATTTTGTTGATGTTGTGCAAGGGTGGTGAGTGAGTTTTTACCTTTTAATCCCATTATATTTTAATCATCCAAATATGTTTATTAAGATCAAAATTACTCATTTTCCTTTTGGTTAATCCTAAATTTTGATTAAGGCGCCAAAGTTTAAAATTTTCACTTTGTCCTTCAGGCACTTCCCCTCATAACTCACTAAACACAACTCAAATGACTTTGAGGGTTTAGAGTGTCATATTCATGACGTAATTATAATGTTGGAGGAGAATATGTGGACCTCTCCAAGTTTAATTTAGTTTAGATAATTATTTAAATTTAGAAGATGTGATTTTTAAAAGTTAATTTATTTAATTATCCAAAATAAAGTTTGTATTTATGGAAAAAAATTATTAGAGGTCTCTTAAGGCCAGAGAAACACTTAGGTAAAATTTAATGGTCTTTTGGATTAATTTATTAGAATTATTTTAATGGGAGAATAAGGAAAATTCACTTTTAAGCCTTTAAAAATTATTTTTAATTCATGGAAAATTAGGAAAAATATTTCAATGGGTCTCAAAATAATTCACAAAATAATAAAAATATAAAAATTCACAAAATAATTCAAGCATCATGATAGTTTTTTCTAGACTTCTCTGACCACAGGAAACCTACTAAAACTATTTCTATAATTTTCCAAGTGATTTTTTGACTTATATAATTAAAATAACGAAAATGGTCACCTTAGCTTGAAAATTAGGGCTAGAAACATAGAAGTGTCCTCTGACCTTGGAAAAATCAGAAGAAATGGCATTTGTCATGAGGAATGAACCCTCAAAATTTCAAGCCATGGTGAGTAATATTATTCATAGAGTATTGAAATACCACATATGGTATTTAATTCATTAAAAATCAAGGAGTAAGAAAATAATTTTATTTTTAGTCCACATTATTCTCCTCTGTTCACTGAGCAAGAGAGTATTTTGAAATAGTTTGAAATGATTTTTGAACAAATTTGGGTATTTTGAGGGAAATTGGGATTTTGACCAAATTTGGGATTTGGGAGTGTTTAGGTAATTTGGGTAGGTTTGGGGTTAAAAAGGCCAATTTGGAAACTTTGGTGGAATTGTGGTGTCAACCACCTTACAAGAGCTATGGACCAATGAAATCCCCATTTGGGTCCTCTATGTACTGATCTTAATTAAACCCTAGCCTATGGCTAGTGGGTCTAGGGGACCATCTACATGAGTCTCCCAAAAGGTCAAGTGATCAAACTCAACAAATTAAGATTTAGGTTTGTGAGTGGATATAGGTGATAGTGAGTGTAGTGAGTGAACTAGCTCTAGACCAACACTAGAGTCAACCCTAAGGTCAAACAATCCTATAGGGAATCATCTTGAGATCCTCCATACTGACCCCACCTACTAAGTGCTGATGGTTAGGACCAATATGTGGAACTTCAAGTTGAGCAAAAAAGATTTTAGAATTTCTAATGGTGAAGGTTCCTTTTCTAGTTTTCTAAGAATAGTCAAGAGGAAGGTTCTATGGTTAGACCTTAGGCTACTAAAGAGGGTGAACTAAACCTCAACCAAAAGTGAGGTCAACAGCCCTCTATCAACTTAGAGAACTAATTAGTCACTGACAACATGCCCCTTAAATGAATGAGGGTCAATAGGTCACAAGGTGTATGTACCCCAACATTTAAAAGGCCACAAGGAATTTGTGGAGTGTTATACATTAGATGGCTGATGTCATACCACACTGTGTATTTGGCACAAATCTCAACATCATGAGGTCTTCATACATTCATTGATCATTGCTAGCTAGTATTACCCTATCATTTTAGTCTTTGCTTTCATCTTGTGTCAAATTTGTGAGCACAACATAGTCTTAAATTTGTCTCTTTGATCATCTTCTAAGCTTCATTCTTATTTAATCAATTAAATCATATCTGATCATAAAACCTTTAATAAAGTGTGTCTGACCTGACCCGTAATTACGTAGTCATTTAGCTTCCAAAAGATGAAAAAAAAAACTTGACCTAAATTTATATTTAGCAGCTAGTGTATAAAACTGAAATTTTATAAAATTTTAAATATAGATTACACAGTAGAGGTACTATGCAAGTATACGTATCATTTCAAGCATTATTTGGTTTTCTTTATTGACCCCAGTATCGATCCCATAGAGAAGCGAGGTAAGAAATCCCTTAGGAGAAATCCTAGTATACTATTATCAAGTCTTAGGTTGGAAAGCCGATTAAGATGGTATTTTATCTAGCAACTACTCCTAAATGCAAATATTAAATGTAAGGATAATAACTATTTCTAAATGCAAATATTAATTCTAATGATAATTTTTCTGGATAAATTGGTTTGGAGAATTTTGAGATGTAATAACTACCATTCTCAAGTGCAATGATGTAGAAAATGTGAAGGAATGAAATGCATAGAAATAAATGTAGTAGTGACAAATAAGACCATGTCTATTCTGTACTTCTTTTGATGTGTAAAGAACATTGACTAATTTAAAGATGGTGTCGGCATGTATAGTAGTGTTGTCTCTCACTCCTAAATTACCCACTGTGTCGTCTGTATAGGACCTGTCAGTGACCCTTAGTTCCAAACTCTAAACCAAATTGATAAAAGAATCTAATATGTCACCCTAAAAATATCAATTCTACGACCATCAAATCTTATCTCCCTATCTATTTGCATTCCTCCTCAGATGATGGCCACTACTCTTTCTAAGGTAAATGTGTCTCTACTCAGTTGAGAATTACACCACCCTCCCGGGTCTTAATGCAAGTACAATGGATTTTAACATTACAACAAGCCAAAATTGCAATGTAAATGAATTTCAAGCAACTACCATCAAATTATTAAATAAAAAATTCTAATATACATTCCAAAATCCTAAAATTATATCTAAATCAATGTCAAGTAAAAGTAAATGAAAATAATAGCATAAGCAGTAAAAGGATTTTATAGAATTTTGTGCTAACAAAGAACATATGACTATCGACCACTCATCCAAGTATCTAGATATGATTAGTATTCTATTAGTTTTGAGCAACTGTCTGTCACCTAGAAACTCCTAATTGATACAGATCATTAAATTATATTTCCTTAAAAATTGCATTGTCACCTATGTTATTTCATCAGACAATGTGAGTTCACGCAAGTTGTAAGATCACCGCTCTCCTGAGTCTTAGTTTCAACTACTACAAATTTTAACATAACCTATTACCACTTAAGTTATGTCCACGAAGTAAATGAGATATAACTCATCACGAAATATTGAAATCATTTTAAAAGAAAATGAATTTTCCTACACATGCCACTACTTTAAATCAAAAGAAAAGAGTAAAGAAAACTGCTCACGAAGCATGGAGAAAAAACAACAGAAAACTTAATTTAAATTAAAGAAAATCCACAAGGAAGTGTTTACAACAATTATAGAAAATGAATATCACAATACTTATCTTTTTTTTTTGAAAGAAAGATAAAAATATCTCCAATAAAGCCTCCTGCTGATCCATGCAACCCTATTACAATTCCTTACACATATCTCTCAAAAATCCCTGAATAATCTCTCTAGAAAAGTTAGAACTCTACATTCCTACTCCTATCTATGACCCTTAGACTTTCTTGGATGTTCCAAGACTTCTCAAATGTCAAAAAGTGTCAAAAGGTGTCTCTTCAAGTCCCAAAGGGTTCCTTTGAATGCATTGGGTCATCTAAAACCACCTCCAACCGTTTCTGGCACCTATGCACCATTTTCTCATCGTCACTAGTGCCTAAGCACCAGTTTGGGTGCCTAGGTGCCACCCTTCATGCAACTCCACCACATGTCACCCTATTTCACTCTGTTTCAGCTTTGTTTCACCGTGTTTCAGCTCAGTTGTGCTCCAAATTTATATACCTCAAGATAGACATGAAAATAACCTTTCTTTAAAGTGTAATTTCATTAAAAAATATGTGATAAATGTAAATAATACTAAACATAGAAAGACATATCAAAATGTACCAGATCAGAATTTTCTTCCTTGTTCAATTTGACTCCAAATGACACCATGTTTGCTTCATTTAAGCTAAAAGTCCATTTTTTGTACCTGAAGACAAATATATGCAAACTAACTTCCTTTAAAGTGTAATATCATTAAAAATGTATATAAAATGATCATGAAATGTACACTAAAAATATGTAATTTTTCAGGTGCATCAATACCCCAAAACTTAAACGTTACTTGTCCCCAAGTAACTCTATAACCTGAAAAACTAAAATTGTTATTCTATGGTAGTGGTTTTAGTTTTTAGATAACTAAAAATTTGTTTTGGAAATGTTATAGTCCAACTTAGAAAAATTTCTAGTAAAGTAGATGATATCTAAGGTATCAGAACATTTAATATTAAATTTAGGAATACTTATTTTCTATTTAATTCAGACATAATTGAAATTTTCCCTAACTTTGGATTTTAGAAAAATATTAATTTCAGAACTTATGTCATCTATATTGAAAAAAAAAAATTTACTAACACTTTTAGAAATTAAGCAAAGAATTGATCTTAAGTTATCTTCTTTAGAAAGATTCAAGTGAAACCAATTTTTAATTAGGTCTTATTTCTCAAGCTTCTCCTCGCTTTTTCAACTTTACTTTTCTTTTCTTTTTCTTTTTCTCTCATTTTTCTTTTTCTTCCCTTTTTCTTTTTCTTTTAGGATCTTTTAAATCCTTACTTTTTTTTTCAAGTGATGATTACTATATCTGCATAGACCTTTAATGATTTTGAATTTCACTATCCCTTTTCTAAATTTTAAAACTTATTTTCTATCCATAACTTAAGATCTAGTATTAGTTTTTTTAAAAAAAGTCATATAATCTAAATTCTTTAAAAATTATAATTATGAAAATCCTTAATTTTTCAAAAATTCTACTTTTCCTATTATAAATAGTAAAATCATTTTCCTAATATTTTCCTACTAAATATCCTAACTTTAGTTTCATCCTTTTTACTAACTTTTCTACTAAGTTCTTTTATATCATTCCTAAAAATCAAAAGTTTGGCATCGTAAAGATAACACCACATACCACATGTCATTTAAAAATTGATATCAAATTAAATACATGCTGTTGAGAACAAATAAAGTTAAGTTATAAAAGTGATTTTTCATCCCCCTGATACACAAAAATAATATACTATTTTAAGTACCATTTTTATGCATATTTTTGGTGATATTGCACTTTAAAGAAAGGTATTTTTTTAATTTTTGTTGCAGGTATACCATTTTTAGATATTTGGAGCAAAAATGATAAAATGAGCAAAATTTGGAGCAAAAACATCCAATTTTGGGGTTTGGCGCATGATGCACCAAAATCCAAAGCGCTGACGCATGATGCGCCAGGTGCAACTTTTTCAAATTAAGGCGGTTGGAGATGAATTTTATGTGAATTTTCAAAGGGACACTTGTTCTAAACACCCCATGGAGTAAATCAATGAATCTAGACACTTTGGAAGGTTCTAAATTGAAGGGAATTGACTCTTGGATCAAAGAGGCACATCTTTTGAATTCAAAGGTTTGACTTTTGAGTTTTGGAGGGAAATTGAAACTCTTTTCAAAGGAGGTAGCCAAAATAAAATAGAGTTGGAGAACAACTTCTAAAAGGGGGAGAACTAGAGAAATAGGAAAAAAAAAGAGGTGGCGTGAGAACCAAGAGGGAGAGATAGAGAGTGAAAGTCAAGGGCTTGGAGATTGTCTTCTAGGGTTGTAAGAGGAGAGGGAAGGTGAGAGATTTTGTCTTCATTACACTTCTAAGAGAGAATTGAGAATGCTTGTAAAGAGAGAAAGGCTTGGAGAGAACTTCTAGGGATTTGCTTAGGAAAATTGTGAGATAAGTTGTATTTTTTATTTCTTTTGTTTGTAAACTTATTTTTATATATGAACTCTGTGTTTTATCGTATCCTTCTCATGAATTCTGAGTGATCTTCTTTATGCTTCTCCCTACTTTGAATAAATTGTTTTGTGAAGAATTGATTTTGTTTTCTTCGGTTTTAAATGTCAATAATTTGTGATGATTTGAGCTCCGATCTTCATTTACTTTTTGATCTGGCCAATTGAATTGTTAAAATGTGTTGAGAAACATATGTTCTAAAAAGGGATATGATTTCTACAACAAAGAGAGAATCACATTTGATTTCATGGGAGAGTGTGTCATCCATGGGAATGGGTGCAAATAAATAGGGAAATATACTTTGTTGAATGTAGAATTGAAAGATTTTAAGGTGACCGATTAGAATCCCCAATTTGGTTCAGTTGATTGGAAACTAATGTGAGCCTGTTAGTCCTCTAGTGAGGGAGTAGTGGGAGCTCTGGAGTGACAGTCGGTATCCTCTCAACCCAACCACGGAATTAGGGACCAAACTCTGGATTAGTCAATGTTCTTTATAGAGTTCGAAAGAGGGTAAAGAAAGGATTGCTCCTATTTGGCACAAAATAGTTTTTAAATATATTTTTCAAATGATTTCAATTTCTTTATAAGCCATATTTTCAATATAAAGGGGAAGGGTGTTTTCTCATACTTCAACTTTTTTTCAACAAAAACCTATGTTTTATTTCAACAAATCTACTTTTGAAATTTTAACATCTAGTTTAACTTAACTGTTGTAGTCGTACATCTGCATATTTGGTAGTATTTCACTTGAATAGTTTAATTTCAAACTTCGTATTTTACTTTATTTTTATTTTTATTTTAATTTAAGAATAGAATATAAATAGCTAGCTTCTATATATTTCCAACTTCCCTGTGGGATCAATATCTAGGACTCCATTAGAGCCCTGTATTACATGAACGATACGTATACTTGTGTTATATGTAAAAGGGAATTAGGAGTTTAAAAGAGGTTTTAAAGATAAATTATTTTCATTAAAGTTACATTATTGTTTGGGTTACATTGCATATTTATTATTAATTTAATCCCAAGTTTCTGCGCATCCCCCCCCCCCCCACAAACATGATTTTTAAAAAAGTTTAAAACATTACAATACATATCAAGTATGAAGAAAGATAAATTTAACAAAATTTTCTATCACAGGGCTCCAAACATAAAAACACTTTAGGTACAAGGAGTAAAAATAAGTGTGTGTAGTAATAAATCTTAAATCAATATGTATAGCAAGAAAATTACAAAGTAAAAGACTACTCTAACACACATGTAATACTATATAAATTGGAGCAATTAAAAATTTTTTAAATATTTTTCTTCCCCTCAAACTCTATTTTTAAAATGTATAACATTCAGTACAGAAAATATAAGTAGGAAGAAAAACAACTCCGAAATTTTATCTATCATAAGTGTCTATCAGAAACATCTACAAGTATTCATCAGACGAAACAATATGCAGCAGAAAGTAAATCTAAACTAAACATACCAGCATGAAATTAAAATAAAGAAAAGTCTACTTGCACAACATGCATCTGCATAGGAATATATATTTAAGTGTTTTTCAAGTCCTATATATAATTGTAACAAAATTGAGGTCAATATTTGTTCTCGACTTCATTATATTAACCAATGCACTCAGAACAATAAGAATTCTAAACGAACAAAGCCATCCCACATTTATAGGGATGTAAAGTGGTCAATTATGATCTATTATTCGTAGTTTTAGCTCATCATAAAAAAATGTTAACTTGAGAACTTCAAAAAAGTATGTGACTTCTCCATTTAGGGGGACAGATGCTTATTGGGCCATATAGATTTTGAGAACAAGGATTTAACCAGTGACTCTCTTATTTTTTAAATAAGACAAGAGCTTCACCCCATTTCAACACATTTATGTTCACAAATGCACATATCCATGTTTACATGCACACAACTATGTTCACACATTTATGCACATTAATCCACACATCAACACATTTTTACACATTAGCTCACACACACACACACACAAACAACACTTACATTATAATTTTCTCCCTCTACCTCTTTCTCTTTTCTTACTTTTTAAGTAAGGGTTTATCTTTAAAATTTTGCTTGGTATGGGTAGAGTATGTTAGTGATGTTTTTAGGTTAGTGTGGGCTTGGTTTGGGTGGATTAAGGTTAGGTAGGCTTGGGTAGGCTAGGAATAAATTGGTTAATTTTAGGTGTGTTTAGGTCATAAACGGATCAAATTGGTTTGTTTATGATTGGGCAGGCTCAATTAGGCTAGGGTTAGATCATTATAGTTTTGTTTAGGCGAGTTTAGACTAAGTATGGTTTGGATAATGGGTTACTAGTTTAGGAAGGTTAATGGGTTAGTAGGTAGGCTAATAGACCAATGGGTAAGCTAATAGGTTAACGGGTTGATGGGTATTTGACCCAATCCACAATTACGTAGTTATTTTATTTCTTGGCCAAAAACTTGACCAAGTTTCTTTCATCGGCTAGTGTGTAAAATAGATATGTTATAGAGTTTAGAATTTGATTTATAGTTTACACACTAGGGGTTCTATGTAAGTATATGTATCGTTCAAGTAATAAATGACTCTAATGGAGTCTCGATTATCGATCCCACAATAAAGAAAGGTAAGAAATCTCTTAGGCTAAGTTCTAGACTACTATCAGGTCTTAGTTTGGAACATCGATTAAGGGTGTTTTTCTAACAACTACTCCTAACTACAAACCATTATATAAAGTTAAATCTAAATAGATCAATTGGTTTGGTAAATTTTGAGATGTGAAAACTACCTTTATCTTGTGGAGACTTAGATAATGTGTAGGAATGAGATTCTTAGAATCTAATGTAGCTGTGACAATAGGAGCAAAAATCTAAGTTACCCTTTTTAGAGTGTATAACGTAGCTCAGTTAACTTAGGGTCGATGTTGACCTCATTTTTCGTAAAGTCAAATTCTTCTCTTTAAGAAGATAGGATCTAGCCTCCAAACTTTCTTATGGATTATCTTAGAGGATTAGTGAGGGAATCCACAACCCACATAGAAATTATAAACAATTCTTGACTCCTCTTGCGAGGTCCCACCTGAGTGGTCACAAGCCCCCAAATGTAATTTAGGATGGCTAAGACCAACATGTGACGACTCATGAGTGAGTTCCTATAGGTTCAATTAGGACTTAAGACAATCTTTGGTGGCTCGGGTTTGGTCTCACACACACCTACACACACACGCAAAATNGTGCCTGAAAATCTCTCCAAAACTCTCTCATTTCCAACACTTTTCAGAACTTTCAAGCACACTTTAAAAAGTTTCATCTTCCTTCTTTTATAAATCTCCAAGATGTGCCTTGTTAACTTTTCAAAATATGACCCAATTTGATGTATTCTCCGAAGGATGCCTCCTTTCATAAGTCTTTTAATAATATTTTTGTTTCTAGTGATCATAACCACCCTCTTTAGCCAATAGGTGCCTCAAATATTCCTTCAAAATTTAGCAAAATGAAGTAAACCGCCACATAACTTCCTCTGGCATTTAAGCACGGGGACTCTAGAGCTTAGTTGCGGCCTTCTCTATTTCACCTGCGCTTAAGCATCAGATATGACGCTTAGGTGCCAAAACACTTTCGCTCAATTTTAACCTTTTTGCTCCAAATTTGATCTTTTTTCACTATTTTTAGCATTTTTTACCTTTTCACTTGTACCTGAAAGAAAAACACACAAATACCTTCCGTTAAAGCGTATATCTCAAAAATAAGTATAAAAATGTGTCTAAAAACACTATATATTTTAGGTGTATCAAAATCCACCAAACTTAAAATGTTACTTATCCTCGAGTGACACTTCAATCTTTAAAACTAAATAAGAATGATATGTATATGAGTTTCTTTAGGAGTTACTAAAATTTAGATTGAGAAACATAGTAGTCCAATTTAGAAAAAAAATATTTAGTAAATGAGACCAACTTAAAGTTTAGGAATTTTTAATGTTAAGAAATATGAAAATATGAGTTTCTATCAAACTCAGAAATATTGTAGATTCTTCAAATATAGAATTTAGTCCTTTTATTATCTCAACTTAAAATTTTTATTAAGAATAATTTTACTTACTATAATATATCTCTAAGCTTAAGAGTTTTTCAAGTCTTATACTTTAAGAAGTTTAAATGTTGAAATAAATTTTTAATTAAGCAGTAATCCTCAAGCTTCTCCTCCCTTACTTTTTCTTTTCTTTTCTTTTTCTTTTTCTTTTACATTTCTTTTCTTTTTCTTATTTTTTTCTTTTTCTTTTCTATTTCTTTCTTTTTTTCAGGCAAGGATTACTATATATGGATATGTCTTTAATGGTTTTGAATTCTACTTCTCCTTTCATAAAGCAAAGTCTTCATATGAATCCTTTACTTAAAAAAATATAATAATAGTTTTGAAAATTATTTTTAACAAAAGAAATTTAAGCATTAAAAATAAAAGTCTAAATTTCTAAATTTTTCAAAAAAATAATTTTTCTTACTAAAGATAGTTGCACTATATTTAACATTTTCTACATTAAAATTTTTTAACTGAAAGTTTTTCTTCATTACTTAGAATTTTAACAAAATTTTTCTTACTCATTTTTAAAATCAAGATTTACTTCCCTAATATAACTTCATATACATAATCATTTTTTCTTTTCAAATCAAATTCACTAGTAGCTTATTTTAGAACAAATAAAATTCAAATTTTGAAAATATTTTTCACCCCCACAAACTTAAAATTTTAACAAAATTAAACATTTTAGAAGCAAATATAAATAAGCAGGAATGAAAATTTGAAATAACATTCTTACAGAAATTTTTATAACCTAATTATATAAGTATAAAACTAAAAACAAGAGTAAAATTAAATTTTGATTAATTTTTCATCATTTTCATTTCAATTCAACATGTAGAGATTCATTAGATTTCTAAGTAGTGGGTACAAACATAAAAATAGACTGACACACTCGTTTTGATTTCAATCTTAACAAGAAATTAAACACACTAACAAGATAAAAGGAAAATAGAGGGTAATAATTTTCTGAGTTTAAAATTTAAAAATAAAGTTAGCAAGATTTTTAAACTTTCACAAAACATAGAATCAAGTTCAGTTCTTAACTAACTAACACAGTAATCAACACATAACAATAATTACTTCCCTAGAATTTAAAACAAAATACTAACGAAACACGACATCACAATAATAATTAAACAAAATAAAAGTCTCACACATCACAGAGTCTAAACAAATACACAAATGCAAATGTAGCAAGTTCAAACCACATAAAAAAACACATCAAATCATAAGTTTCAAGTTCAAACACATAGTTTAACATATATTACAAACATAAAAAAAATAACTCAGTCCTCATCCTCATCATCCTCAGAATCACCGCTATTCCAAACATTTGTATACTCATAATCAGGGTATCTAAAATATGGAGAAAATGCACTCCTGGATTACCCCTAATGAGGTTTTCTAGAGATGAATGAAATTTCTCTTCATAATAATTGTTTCTTCAATTATACCCATCAATATGATCTGCAAATCTTTCTACTTTTTTTAACTTATCGGCAGTATAGTTGATAATTTTCGTCATCCTCTACAATAGCTGACTCTGAGTTTCTGTAGACTCACCTCTAGAAGTAGATGCTCTTGAGGTAGATGGTCTAGATGTAGAAGCATCAGACATTGTCATTCCATAAATACTTAAAAATCCTCCTCTCAAGCCAAAAATAGAATGCTCTGAATATGACTTCACATTAAAACTTGTTATTGGCTTTAGAGGCAATTGTACTTCCTCCCAACTATCATATCTCACTCCAGCTTACTCACAGAATGAAAAAATCAAGGAAGTAAATCCCATACCTGCAGTAGTAACGGTAGTGGTAGAACTGATGATATTCTGAAAAATCAATGCTCCAATATTGATGAGCTTGCCTCCTTGAATACAATAGTTTAACATCACCCTCTCTTTGGTAACTTCACTGAGATGACTTGTAGGTAATAGAAGGGGTGAAATAAAATAGTGTCATGCCTTTGAAGGTGCACTTAACTTTGAGGTGGAAAAATTGACTCTTCTTTCATTTGTAATTTTCCAGAGCCCTCTTCCAAGATTCAAATACAAAATAATCTCATCTAGCTCCATCTCAGTAGGACTATAGTTCACATAAAAACTCAAAGTCTCAGGTGTTAAATGATAAAACATATTGATTACCTCCGTTTAAAAAGGTACCAATTTTCTTCTAACCATGACTCGATCTTCTTCACCCTCAGGTAGGCTAGCATAGAACTCCTTAACTAAAGAAATAGTGGCCACAACAAAAAAATAGCAGAATCATTCCCATTGTCGGTGAATAATCAAATCTTTTATAAATCCACCTGGACTTTTGAAACATTGCTCCTGGATAAGTTTTTGTGATTGCAAGCATCACTATACCTATCTTGAGCTTTAAAACTCATAAATTTTCTTGTATCAAAGTGGCTTTTCCCTTTGCTCCTCTGCGTTCTTGGTGTCATTCTACAAATTTCATAAAATTCCACAATAACTTCAAAAATCAAGTCTAATCCACTAAACTTAACTCCTTTAAGTATAAACTACACTTTCTATGAAATTTTCATAGATTTTTCCTCATTTTTCACCATGAAGAGTGATTTTCAAATTCTTTCAAATGTACTCAAAATACATGGTGAAAATCCAAAATTTTTACATAGAAGTGGAGCTCTCACCTCAAGAAATCCAAATCTAGCAATTTTTTCTCAATTCCACCAAGAAATCTCCACAAAATTGCTTGCCCTAGCCTCCAAAATTGCAAACTCAAGAGGTTGAAGGTGACGGCGAGAGTAAAAATGGCAATTTTTGGGTTTACTTTTCACTTTTAACCGTCGCAAACCGACGCTTAAGCACAGATAAGTGGCGCTTAGGCGCCTGCCTCTCGGGTTACAACGCGCTTAAGTGCGAGAATGTGGCTCTTAGGTGCCAGTGCACGATTTTTAATATTTTTTAAACTAAGTAAAATGCACTATAAGCCTAAGTTTACTACTCCTAAATAGTCTCATAACACTTAAGTGACTATTTTCCTCTCCCTTAACTCTCCTTTTTCTAAAAATTCTCCAAAATAACTAATTTGATTCGAGGCTAAAAATAACACAAATTTTCACAAAAACAAACATATACATTCATTCTAAAAAAAGTACGAATACATATAACACTTAGTTCTCACTCCAAATAGTCTCAGATGAGAAAATCTTTCTAAATACAAATACTAAACAAACTAACATAAAACTCAAAAAATAATATTTAACTCTTAACACATAATACATTAAACAACGACTCTAACAAACAAACATTAACATAGAACTTAATTCTACTCTTCATTTGTTGGGACAAACTCTAGTCTTTCATTAGTCTCTCTTAGGGCAATCGAAATATAAAGTTGATAAAATGGACGATGGTGACGTGCTTTGATATTATCTTCTTCTATCCATTTCTATTTAAGATACATCTCCTTATCTGCTTCCTCTATATAACTAGTATGACTAAATTGCATTTTCAATTTCCATCCAACATGCTCTAGATGGGCAAGAATCTCAATTACCTTTGTCTCCAATAAAGCTATAAAGTCTTAATTTTGTTGATCTTTTTTGATATTCTTTCAATACTAACGGCTAAGAAACTGTTATACATCTCTTGTGCACTCTGACTAATGAACTTCTTCCTCTTGATCTCCTCCTTCTTCTTCAAATCCATCTCCCATAAAAACATCTTCTCAAAATCTCTCTATCTCTTAGACTTTAGGGCTGAAAATGATTTGAGGCAAAATTCTTTCATTAAACCCTTCTATTTATAGGCCTAAATTCTACTAGTAACTCTTAGGCACGTTCTAAAACTGCCTTGGCACGTTTTAGTCAACCAATTGGCGGTTAAACCTTCTAGAATCTAAATTCTGTACATTGTTTTTAACTCCCATGCTTAAGCTCTGAATATTGCATAGATCACTAAATCAAGTCTTAAAATCATTAGTAACACATAATAGTCTAAAAAATACTATCCTAAATTTCTCTTAATCACGCACAAACAACATTCAAAGCAAAAAACATTGATAACTATGGGTTGCCTCCCACAAAGCGCTTAGTTTAACGTCGTCAGCCCGACGTAACCAGTGCTTATTCTGGTTGAACCCAACATCATTTGATTGTTAAATTATGTTGATCCCCTACTAAATAAGGTTTCAGTCTATGACCATTTACTTTAAACACTTAGTTTTAGGATCTTTAATATCCATAGCTCCGTAAGGATAACTTTTATCACAATAAATGGGCCCATCCTCCTGGACTTAAGTTTGCCTGGAAATAATCTTAACCTTATTATATAGCAAAACTTGTTGCCCTGGCTGAAAATTTTTAGTAAGAATCCTTCGATCATGCCACATCTTTATCTTTTTTTTTATAAATCTTAGCACTCTCATAAGATTCATTCTGTATCTCTTCAAGCTCATTTAATTGCAATAATCTTTTCTTACCAGCATCTTTCAAATCATAATTGAACTCTTTAATCGCCCAATAAGCCTTATGCTCAAGTTCAACTGGTAAGTGATAAGCTTTCCCAAATATTAACATACATAGGGAAATTCCTATAGGAGTTCTGTTTGCAGTCCTATAAGCCCACAAAGCATAGTTAAGTTCGACTGACCAATCCATTTTTGTTGGATTCATAGATTTTTCCATAATTTTTTTAATTTCCTGATTGGATAATTCAGCCAAACCACTTGTCTGAGGATGATTAGAAGTAACAATTCTATGGTTTATATGATATTTCTTTAATATTTTCTCCATTATGACATTTTCGAAATGACTTCCCCCATCAGTTATGATAACTCTCAGCATCCCAAATCTACAAAATATGTTAGTTTTCAAAGATTTTGCAACACTTTGAGCATTACATCAAGGTAAAGCACAACTTCTATCCATTTGGATATATAGTCCACTGCTAACAGTATATATAAATTTCCAAAAGATAGTATAAATGGTCCCACAAAATCTAATCCCCAAACATCCAAATATTCAACTTCTAGCATATAATTGAGGGGCATGTCATTTCTTTTAGAAATATCGCCTACTCGTTAACTTCTATCACCAGNAAAATCATTAAATTCTTTACATACCCCAAAAACCTAAAATCACATACACTGAACCTACCTCCTTAACTCTTTTGGGGAACTCACATGGGTGGTCACAAACCCCCAAATGTCATTTGGGATGGCTAATACAAACATGAAGAGACTCAAGAAAGAGTTCTCATTTGATGTCTTATGGCCTCAAGAAGGCTAGTCATGACATGCAAGATCACCTTATCAAATTTCTCCCAAGTTACCCAATTTCCCTATATTCCCTAAAATGCCCAATTTAACCCAAATTCAAGCCCTCCAAATTCCAATACCAAATTCAAATTCAATTTCACCAAACACAAAATTAAAACCCAAATTTCAATTTCAAACCCAAAACTCCCAATTTTGAGTCAAATGTCCAACTTCATACTAAAATTCCACCAAGTTCAAAATCCAGCAAATTTGGCCTACACACCAATTCAAACATACTAAACCAAAAGTCAGTTTTGCATGACAACTCCAAAGCCCATCAAGCCCAAAAAATCAATTTTCCTTAACCCGTCTTGAAAGCCCAAATTAATCTCTTCTTGATAAAATTTAAAAGCTCATGAATGAAGCCCGTTTTCAATATAAATTAAGCTCATCATGACAAATATCCACTTTGTCAATTTAAAAAGAAGGGAAATCAAATTTAACCATCATGGCCATGCATGCATGAATCCAAACACTTTTGGTTCCATGGCCCTCTCTCACCAAATTTTCAAAATCCCCTGAATCCTCTTTCATGAAAATTGATCATGGTCTCATGGAACCATCCATGAGCATCATATAGATCATAAACACCAAATGTGGCAAAAGTAGGACCTCCTTTCACCTCCCACCAAAGTGGCTTAACCAAAATCATAATCCCACCAAATTCACATTCCCCATGACAAAAAAATAACCCAAGCACCAAGAAGTTGACTCAAAAACTCCAGCCATCTTGGACTTCACACCAATCCATTTCCTTGGGGTTGAACCAATGGGTAACCCAACACAACTCAAACCCATCGACCACTTTGGAAAAATTGTAATTACCCATGATTGGAGCAAATTGACTTCACATCTCCCCAATTTTGACCTCCCACGGTGTGGAGGTGACTTTGCTTGGCTGGTCAACCACCCCTAGCCACCGTAAAACACCATGGACGAGAGAAACGCTATGGGGGAAAACACCCAATTGAGCCCATCTAATTTGGCTCAACCCAATTGGTCATTGTTCCTATTCTTACCTCCACTTAAGCAGGCCTTCACACCCACTGACCAACACAATTGAGTCCACCTTCCTCCTCAATAAATAAGCCACCACCCCACAACCAAAGGGGAGAACTGTACAAACCTTAAAGAAACTCTGCCAAAAGTAATCCAAAATTTAATTCCAATGTTCCTAAGATCATTCCAATCATTATTAGCACTTCATCCCACTGTCATCCTCAATTTCTCAACAGAAAATAAGGAAATTTCACGACCATTCCACCAAACTTAACCAAAATCCAAATTGAGCCTTTCAAAAGCTTCCCTACACTCCAAAATCACTTCCCCAACAGAAGCCCCATCAACATAGTACTAAACCAAGCCCGAGCCTCTTGATCAAATCTTACCTAGACTCAACGACAGCTCAAATCAATGATTGGAGGAGGTTTGCAAAACAAAGACAAATTTCAAGAACAAACTCAATTGAGACCTCAACTCTTGGAGAAAGATATGGATCAAAATCTCTAATTTTGTCTTCGTTTTAGAACTTTATGAAGAAAATTTAGATTTCATGCATATCTTGCCGTATAGATGTGCTCGTCTCACTTAGATGAAGGTATATGAACAAATTGTACTTAATTTGATTGAGTATCGAGTGAGATCTTAGTGTTAGAACATGAAAAGTTCCTGGTTTAGGACGATCGGGGATGACGAATTGATGCCATCCATTTTTGCATGTATTGAACGAACAGTCAATATCGCGCCGGAAAAACAAAGGAAATACAAACTGCGGGCCGCGTGGTAGCCGACGTGGAAAGTGCAATGAATCAGAGCACGCCTCATAGGTGTTTGGAGCTGCCGAGGAATGACGCGGTGTCGACATGGATAAGTAGGAAATTAGGGTATTTTTTATTTAAATTAATTCAAAAACATCAAAAAATCATATCTTGGTGTATAAAAATCTATAAAAAAAAATACCTCTGTGCTCAGTGGATAGAGGAGAATTTATTGAATCAAAAATAAAAATTATTTTTAATTTTTTAATTAATTAAAAACTCTAAAGAGAAATCTGATTCTAAATTAATTGAAATTTTGAGGATTTGTTCTTAATGACACTAGGGACCTCCTTTAATTTTCCAAGGTTAGAGGACATTCCTATTTTCTTAGGTCTCTTGGTGTTATTTGAAAAAATAGTTATATAAAATAAAATAAAAGTAGAAAAAATACAAAATCAGGTTTGGAAGGTTCACTGCGGTCAGAGGACTTATACCCCTACTCATGGGTTAAATTACACCTCAAAGTTCACTAAGCACGAGTTAAAGCATCATAACCAAACTTTATTTAATAAGGATTGATTAATTCAATGACATAATAAGTTTAGATGAACTCAGAATGATTTTGAAACTTCTAAAGTGGTTTAGGGTTATGCCCTAAACCCCTTTTCAAGATTCTAAACATTTTGAAGGTCATCTGGACCTATTATAATTCCTTGAAGAAAATTATCCGCAAAATCATATAAGGATCCACCAAGATATGTTTCGAGACCCGTTAACTCACTAAATTCTAATAAAATACCCTACCCTACCTATCATACATTTAAACTCAATGCTTAAGGGTTTGAGTCTTAAATCGGTAAGGCATTCAAATCCTTGTGAGCAGCTGGTGATATTTATTTTTGCCACATACAGATCATCATGTTAGTATAAGCCAGAGGTCTTGGTGTCGAGGGCAGTGACTACATCACTTATGTGTGCTGAACGAGGGCTACGAAGTGAGATTTGGAATAACATCTCCTACCCGGAGGATCCTCAATACGGAGAGGGGATAAGACTGATGATACTATTCACAAACATCTCATAGGAGTTGCCCCTAGTTCTCTTAGGGTGTTGGTACCGCTAGCCTGATTAGAGTGATTAGCTTGTGAACTATAACATTTAACAAGACACATATAGCACCGTAAACTTAACAAAAACCCTTTTGCTAAGCAATTAGTTTTGAATGTTAAGTAAAATTATTTGCATGAAAAGCTAAAAGAATTTTTGATAAAATATTATAAAGGTCCACGGACTAATCACTTGGATTGAGGTTAGGAGTTACCCTTCCTTAGATTGCCAGGTTGGCAGCTTTTGCCGGTGTTGGATATAAATGCACACATCCCAACTCAAAGCCCCCACCTTCACTAATGTCTTACACTTAGTCTCTGTCTTTCACATGAGGCATCGGGTTTTGTTTTACTTACACGAGTTGTTTCTCAGCTACTTATTTTTAGGGTTTCTTTCGTGCCAAATTCTCCTTGCAATTCATTTAAAAGTCCTTCTTTTTATTATATAATATTTATGCTACTAACCCATGTAGCTACGGTAGGGGCGCTATGTATGCACCCCATAGTTTATTTACAACACTTGTACTACTCAACCTTACAACATTTTCTTTTAAGTGTATACTTTGTTTCACTTGCAAGACAAAACAACAAAAATATAGATTCAAAAATAATAAAACACCTTTAAAACCTTTCAAATGCACTTACCCTCTTTTGAGTTTATAAGAATTTCTCAGATGAGGTAACTTACAGTTGCTAATGAGAATCCTCCGGTCTAAATAAGATTAACTGGTTGTTCAAATGTTGTGCTAATGTAAGCTCCGCAATTAATAAATTGTAGGATTGAACATAAATGATTTTTCTCTAAAAATATACAGCTCAACACTAAAATAGCTTGGGAAGCCACTAAGGTTCGCCTCTGTCCTGTGGCATCCCCTAATTTTCACTCCTTTGATTCCTAAAATAGCTGTTCTTACTTGATCATTTCCAACTTGTTAATCTTTACAAACTACCTTGAAAACCCAAATTTTGAATATCTTGAGGACGAAAACTCTGATCTTTATTGAGAGTTTTCTTAAATGTCTTGAGTCATTTATGATGTAATTAACTATAGAGACTTGCCTTTACAGGGAACTTTAAGAACCCAGATAAAATAAACCTTACCTAATTTTTCTATGTTAGGTAGGGGAACCTGTTGGTCATACATAAGGTTCACAGGCCAAACAAATTTCATAAGTTTTTTTAGTTTATTTGATTGAAACTACTGTTAAGTAGCATGTCTATCCCTCAGGAAGGTGTATTCCTTATAGTTTTGTGCTCCATTATTTAAATTATTAAATGCATGAGATCTTGTTAGTTTCATTTTTTTCAAAATTAAAATATTATTTTTCTAAATTAAAGTTATATGCATATTAAATCCCAAAATTTTCTTTCCAAACATTTAAAACGGTCGGCAGTCGATTCCTAGATTGTTATAGTGAAACTTCTAGCCTGTCACCCTAGAGTCTCCTTCTTCTAATAGCCCTCTAATTAGCTCAATCTTAGATTTAAGGTATGAAGCCCTAGATCAAATTGGTAGGAATCTAGTCTGTCACGCTAGAAATACCAATTTACACTCAATCAACGAATATCTCCCTAACATACATTGAATCTTTGAACTACTTTTCCTTCACCCATAAGTTCAATGTGGTTTTTCCTAGTTGTTAAAGCCATAGCCGTCCCTAATCTTATGGGTTTACAACAAATTTTAACATATCAAATGGTCCAGATCGATATGTAAATGTAGCATGAAGTAAGAACCATCACTTTGATATGAATAACCTACTTTAACATGCATCCTAACATCCTAAACATTCAGCCAATTCATTGCAAAAGAAAAGTACAAGAATTTTACGTTATAAAGAAGGCATCACACACAACTAAAAGCTTTATTAATTCAAAGAAAATCCACTAGATAAGTGTTTACAACAAGTACAAGATAATGAAGAGCATAATACTTAGCTTTTTTCCTCAGAAAGAAAGATGAAAATCCCTCCAACAAAGTCTCCCACTGATCTATGCAATGCTAATACAATCCCTTACAAACATCTCTAAAAATCCCCTCACCATTCTCTCCAAAAAAGGTAAAAATCTACATTTTCAACTCTTATCTACGATCTCTTGGCCTTTCTGGAGAATTCCAGAACTTAGTAATGCCAAAAGGTCCCTTATCAATGATTCTCTTGTGAATATATCTCCAAATTCATGCACTACTGCTGAAGAAACCCCTATTGGATAGTTGCAGCGCCTAGGCAGTGCCTTCTCTATTTTATGAGTGGAAACTGGTGCCTAGGTGCCACCCTGCTGGCAACACCCCCAATTTGCTCTTGTTTGTCTTTGTTTTGCCCTGTTTCAGCTCCAATCCACTTCAAAAGTTATACCTGCAAGATAAACATGAAAATAAACTTTCTTTCCTTCAAAAACATGTGATAAATGTAAAAAAACATAATCATAAAAAAGACATACCAGTATTGGATGAAATGAGAAGAGAAATGGGCAAAGGTTTTGAGTAAGGAGTGAAAGTGGAAGGTACTGAGTGTATGCTTTGATTTGGAGAAGAGATGGTGAAGAGAGGTTTGGCCATTAGATGAAATGGGTGGGGAAAGCATGCAAGGGGCAGTCATGGTGGGAATTTGAGTGGGGCAGGTGAGTAAAGGATGGACATGGTGGAAATTTGGTTAGGGAGAGAAACAATCAACCATGGTGAGAATTTGGAAAAAGAGAGGATGGAGGGTTCAATCGTGATGGGAATTTGAGTGGGGAGAAGATGGGAGGTTCAACAATGGTGGGTAATTTGAGTGGGAGAGAGAGTAATGGCCCACATAGATAGGGAAATCAGGGGAAATAAGAAGTAAAACAACACACTTTATGGATTAGATCATTCAAATTTGATTCAAGAAATAAATAGGGTGAGAAATTATGCATTTTTGCGGATGCTTTAGATGCCTTTTTGTGAATGAGAGATCTCCTTAATAAGAATGGAAGAGAAGGCTCTCAATTTTGGTGTGGAAGAAGGAGAGGAGCATAGGGGAGAAGCGAGAGAGTTGGGGACTTTGAGTTTTGGCCAAGATGTGGGGAATGAAAGAGAGCTTTGTTCTTGGGAGAGAATTAGAGGAGGACCATGATTTTGGAGTGGGGACGGGTTATGAAGGCTCAGTTTTGAGGGAAAACAAAGTGTGGGAGAGATTAGAAATTTTAATTTTTTTGAGAGGGAATTCAAACTTTAAATGGGGTGGTTAGGGTTGTTAAGGTAGTTAAGGTGAAAAAAAGTGGAATTCATTTTTATTAGAAAAATGCAAGGATATAGTGGCAAATATGTGATGTTTCTATGACATATTTTCATGTTTTTACTTCTTTTCTACTGATATTATGATTGAGAAGGGTGTTCTTATCTTATTTGTACTAAAGACAGGGTGGACATGAAATTTGAGCTGAATATAGAGGAAAATAGTACAAAAATTTGGGATCAATGCAACAGTGTTGCACATCCAGTGTGTCTGCTTTAACAACGCACAACCACACCGTGTACAGTGCATCTACACCCTCCGAAAACTCCCATGCTAATCTAGTGCACCTACACAAGTCCAACATTCTTATGTGCTACTCTCTACCTAACACATGGCGCACTTGCGTCATAGATGAGGCTCACCCACGCCGGACCAGTGCACCCGTGTTGGCTTTGCGATCTAAAAGCGTGCAGTTTGCTGAAACTATTTTTGTAAGAAATTTCTTTCCTTTGTTGGGTCTTACCTATATATTTACTCATGAGGCAGGTTTTAGGGCATCTAGGATGGCTGGAGGCTGTAAGAGAGTGGATATTTTAATTAGAGAGAGTTCTTTGCTAAGCTCCTTTTTTTTAATTGAAACCTGAAGAGATGATTTTTCCCTTTTAGTTCTCGTGAGTTCCTGAAAGACTTGTTGTATTCCATGGGCAGGTATTGCTTTTATAAAAAGAACAAGCCTTTATTGTAAGATTTAATTTTGTTTATCTCTTGCAATGAAAATCAACATGGATTTCATGTCTGTGATTTTCTCAACTATGAGTGGCTAAACTTTTTTTTCGTGTCCTTATGATGTTGGGGTAGTGGTTCTCTTCTTAGTTTTTTAAGATGTTTTTCCCATAACATTTTCTTGTGTTTTCATGACTTATGTTATTGGTTAACCTATGAACTTAATTTAGTCCTAGTCTAGATAACTAAATATTAAAATATCTCACGAAGCTATGACTTCTAACCATTGTATAGTGGAAATGAATAGTTAACCACATATTTTCGATAGAATACATATTTCAGTGGAATCTATAATCATTTTAGTAGATTAGAATAGCTATGCAGAATGCCATGGGGATTGAGGAAACATCAAATTCATGATTTTAGGCTTCTTTTGACCTAAAAGTAGGCATAAGAAGTATCATATACTTGAAAGATAACAATCACATAGGGAAACACTTAAGAAAGCACGATCACCATGATTTCTGAATCACAAAGGCAAGCGCCTCATCAATATTGAAAGAACTCTTGAGATCTCTCTCATTTTCTCTATTTCTTCTACTTGTGATCTCCTTATTATTATTATTATTATTATGCTCAAGATTCAAAACCTTCTTTTTTATACTGCCAAGCTAGGTTCACAGATTTATAGACTAAAGTTTTTTCTGCTGAAATAATTGTTATACTTTCCCTGTGGAATTGATATGTTGTACTCTTTAAATGGATTACTATTTAACATGTGCACTTGTGTTGTATGCCCACTTCATGGAAAGTTTTGGCACATTAAAATAGATTTTTAAAAAAGTGTTTTCTCATGCTAGTTCAAAAATTAGGCTGTAAGAGTTTTCTTACCTTGAATCCCAATTTTCCTTAAATACCCAATTTTTACATTTTACCCCCAAACTTCTCCAAAATTACCAAAATGTCCCTGAAACACTAATTTTCCCAAAATTACTCAAAATCTCAAATTCTCTTTAAAAATCATTTTAAACCACTCAAATTGCTAAAAACACCCCAAATATTCAAATTTCTCAAAATACCCCCCCCCAAATGCCAAAATTACCAAAATACCCCCCCAAATGCCAAAATTACCAAAATACTTCTCATGCCCAAAAATCCCAAAAATTTCCAAAGTCACGCTAGAAGTTCCCAAAATCAATACTAACCACCCATTGGGCCCAATTTGGCCAAATTGACTAATTTTTACCAAAATACCAAATTTACCCCCAAAACTCCAAATCCCTTAAATCAATCTCAATTTCCATCAAATCCACTTTAATCTCACTCAATTTCAAACCTAAATTAAATTTAAACTTATCAAATACTAATCTACACCAATTTGGAGTCCACTGAATCAACCTCCAAACCCAATTTTCAATTTTGGGCCAAAATCCCCAACTTGATGGTACCCACAAAATTTCACCAAATTTAACCTTGTAACCCATCCAATTTCCCCAATTTCGAATCCTAAACCCTTCATAACACTCCCCTCAATTGGTCTAAATCCAAACTCAAACCTAACCCAAAGTCAATTCAAATCAAAACCCCTAATTTAGCCCAAAAATCCAAATTCCTCCAAATTAAACTTAATATAACCTCTCAATTTCCACTCAATTGAATTCCCAATCACTCATGAAAATACTCCACACCAAATTAAACCTTCAATTGAACTAAATCAAAACTCTAGCTAAGCCCAAACTCAAGTCCAAGTATAAGCCATAATCTTGAACCCAACTTATAAATTCAGTTCAAACCATTTTTTCTAGCCCAACCTTGTCCACCACTGCCACATTTTGGACCATAAGACCCAGCCTAGGTCCATCTAGCCCACCCTAGTGGTGCCATGGACCAAGGGTCCTTTGATTTGGGGGATCTCTTTCTCATATTTGGCTAATTGACACAAGTTTTGCATCACCTTATTAAACCTCCATCCTAATCACACTTAAACCTTCCCTGACTCTCCCTTACCATGCTAGCCACCTCCCCTAGCCTGGTCGGCTGGCCCAGTCACTGGAAAACCCAAAAACAAAAATAATCCCTCAAGGAACAAACATAAATATCAACAATCCAATGTGACTATCCCAAATTGGCCAATTGCGCCATTTTTCCCTCCACATAAGTTGCCTTTTCCACCCCGTGAATTGCCATGCTGGCCACTCTAATCATGGCTCTTTAAACACCACCCCCTAATGACCAAGGATAGAGATGATCCAATTTCTTGGGGAGACTCTATCAAAATCCTTCCAGAGCTTCTCCAAATATTCTTGAGTTTAATCCCACTGTCCTTAACCATCCATAGCCACTGTCCTGTTGGAATTTTGAGCTCAAAATCTAAGGCAGTTTTTTGTCAATCCATAAACCCCCACTAAACTCCAAATTGACTTGTTCTTGAGCTTCACCAGATCAAAAGGAAAAGTTCCCCATTGAAAGCCCCATCCCTTAAGCCCTCTACACCATACTTTGACCAAGGCCTGTTGACCTCACTTTTGGTTGAGGTCTTGTTTCCTCTTTAGTAGCCTATGGTCTAGCCATAAGACTTTCCTGTTGACTATTCCTAGAAGACTAGAAAAGGAACCCTCACTTTTGGTTGAGGTCTTGCACTAGCAAAGCTAATGGATTAATGTCTTTGGGAAACATAAATTGTTGGGCATTTTATCAGTGTATGAATTTTTGGCAACTGTTTATTTTTATTTTTAATGTTTCTGGCATTTTATCAGTTTATGTGGCTGGAGAATCACATATTGGAGATTGCTTTCTCTTTGCTAGAAATTAAGTTTCATAATCATGGATTTCAACGAGCTTGTGATAAACCAGCTGTGTTGGAGGTATTGCTGCTGGTTTTGTTCTAAGAGATGCGTCTTTTGGCAAATAAAATGAAGAGAAATTTCTATATTTGAAATTATTCTTCCAAATCGTGATTTTGATAAATTTGATTTTTTTTTTGTTCAGTATTATCTTTTCTGATGATCTTACAATGGGGATTTATGTTATGAGTTGTTCCCCTCAGCTGCTGAAACTTTTGCAGTCTGAACTAGGGCTGTAACTTATGGGGATTTATGTAATGAGTCATTCCCTTCAANGGATGATTCCATTAAGTGAAAAATATTAAGTTTAATAGGCCTCTGAGGTATCCAACAAGTTAGGAGAGGGAAATATGTCCATGCCTCTCTCTCACCAACTAGTGAAAAGCCTCGAGTCCATTTAAACTTATTATATTGCTTAAATACCCTTATTACTCAGTGAACATTGATGTCTCAATTATCCCTAAGAAAATTCATCCTGTAAATACCCTTATTACTCAGTGAACATTGATGTCTCAATTATCCCTAAGAATAAGGTAATCATCCTGTGAATACCCTTATTACTCAGTGAACATTGATGTCTCAATTATCCCTAAGAAAGGGATAATTATCATTTGTCATTCAATTTAAGAATTATGTGGTTGAAGACCCATAAAGGGGCAAGTTAGTGTAATTTGAACACTTGGCCAAATTTTAATCCTAATTGGGCTTAGTGGTGTTTCAAGGATGTTTGATTTTGTTTATGTTTATTTCTCTAATCTTTGTTTAATCAAGTTTTGATTTAGCCTAAGTCACCACTAAACCCTTAAGACCTAGGTGAGTGTCTTAATTAGTTTTGAAAAGGGTTAAACTTTAGGTGGTCATGATTAATAATTTGGNTAATTGATATAATTATTTTTATGCAAAAATAGGATTTTTCAAAGAAAATTCTTAACTTGACCAAGGTAAATTTTAATCCCTTGAAATTCTTACTGGAGGTAGAGCTAGACTAGAGAAGTCTTTGAATCAAATTTCACAATTTTTTGAATAATCTGTGATTTATTAGAATTATTTTAATATCTAGGATATTTAATAAAAATAAAATATTTTAGGTTGTGAAAATTAAGTTTTGTAATTTTAAAAAATCTCCCTAAGGTCAGAGACTTAGAGGAGTAACTTTTATATTTTTTTTGATTTTTTGTTGATTTATTGGGATTATTTTAGCTCAAAGGAGCAAATTTTATATTTTTCATATTTTTCTTTGATTTATTGAAATTATTTTAGTGAAAAACTCATTTTTAGCCTAATTTTATATTTTTTTTTTGATTTATTGGAATTATTTTAGTGAAAACTCATTTTTAGCCTTTTAAATAAAAATTATTTTTAAGCTTTGAAAATAAATATCTTTATTTAGAAAATCAGGAAAAATATTTTGATTGTTCCTAAGTGATTAGGATTTTTCTGATTTTTCTTTGATTTACTGGAATTTTTATAGTGAAAAACTCATTTTTAGCCTTTTCTAAAAAAGATTTCATATTTCTCAAATTTTTCTTTGATTTATTGGAATTATTTTAGTGAAAACTCATTTTTAGTCTTTAAAAGTTGAAATTAAATATCTTTATTTAGAAAATCAGGAAAAATATTCTAATTGTTCCTAAGTGATTGGTGAAATTCAATATCTTTATTTAAAAAATCAGGAAAAATATTCTAATTGTTCCTAAGTGATTAAAAATTCAACATCTTTATTTAGAAAATCAGGAAAAATATTCTAATTGTTCCTAAGTGATTAGGGAGCAATTTAGAACATCTTCATGAGTTTTATTATTTTTGTGATTTTTATGAATTTTTAATTATTTAAATAGAAACATCCATGAGTTTTATTACTTTTGGTGATTTTTATGAATTTTTAATTATTTAAATACTTAAAATAGGCCAAAAATTAAGTTTTTATTTTTACTAAATNAAAAAACTAAGTTTCATAATTTTTTGAGTTATATTTTGATTTTTAAAAATCATTTCAATGTTAAGAGTGAAAACTAAGTTTCATAATTTTTTGAGTTATATTTTGATTTTTAAAAAATCATTCAAGTGTTAAGAGTGGATATTTATCTTTAAAAATCAACTTAAGTTATCAAATGAACTCAAAATATTTTGAACTTTTTATAGTGAGTTCTCTAGATCATAAATTTATCTTTAAAAATCAATTTAAGTTATTAAATGAACTCAAAATATTTTGAAACTTTGATGACTATCTTTAAAAATCAAGTTAAGTTGTCAAATGAACTCAAAATAATTTGAAATTTTTATGATGAGTTCTCTGAAAATCAATTTAAGTTGTCAAATGAACTCAAAATATTTTGAAATTTTTATGATGAGTTCTCTAGAACATAACTTACAGTGGAGATCAAAAATCAAGTCATTTAAATGTTTAAATTTTCCAAAATTAATTATCTTAGTGATTTAATGTTTGTAAAATTTAAGAACATTTTATATGGCTTGACTCATGAAATTATTTCCAAAGGTTTCTCTAGTCATGTTGGACCTTCCAAATTTTTCTTAGGATTTTATAATCAATATGCTAATTTCCATGATTATTTTAAAGAAATAATGTGAAAAAGCTTGAAAAATATGGATCTCTGTATAGAAACCTCATCTGACTTTGGAAAAATCAGAGAATGTTCCCCCTTACAGAGGCTACAATATGTCAAAATTTCAAGCCAAGGTCATGTGTCAATATGCATGGAGAATCAAATGATTCCAAATAGTGTTTAATTAATTAAAAATATTTTATGCATCAAATGGACTTGAAAATTATTTCACATTATTCTCCTCTATTCACTGAGCAAGAGGGTATTTTTATTTTATTTTTGTGATTTTTCTACACAAAGTTATGGATTTTCTAAGTTAGGGGTATTTAAATAAATAGGAAAAAGTCCTATTTATCTATTTAAACAATGCGTGCCACCTCAACCTACGACAGCTCCGAAGGCGTGCTCTGGTTGGACGCTGCCGTCCACGTAGCTGCTGACTCGGCCCGCTGTTTATGTTGTGAAGCGCTGTCCGGCTCGATCTCCCCCGTCCATTTGATACACGCTTGATCAAACAGCTCCCCATCATCGTCCACGATAGAATGATCCTGTGCCCGTCCAGACTAAAACCTTAAGATCTCAGCCTAGACTCAACCAAATCACTTCGGGTTTAATCCTATGTACTCGTCTAAGTGAGACGAACACATCCATAAGGCTAAGGTACCATGAAATCAAGCTTAAGTAAATGGAGAATTGAAATAAGCTCGGGAGGAGGAGGAGTTTTATACCTTTGCTTTGAGAAGAGAGGTGCTCGACACGTTTGTTGGGGTCCAAGGAGGCTAGGGATTGAGTCCCTAATCTTGGTATAAGGCCTAGGTATGAATTCGACCAAGCTCGAGTTCAGGTGTTGGTCTAGAGCTATGGTAGAGGCTCTGTGGAAGGGGGATTTGATGAGGCTTTGGCTTCTTTCAATCTTGTGAACGTGTGGGCACAAGCAATTGAAGTTTGGTGGAGTGTGGAGGTGTATTGAGTTCTGTCCTGGTTTCCTGCAGGGTTTCAAGCTCAAAATTGAGCTCCGACAATGGGAATAGGTGAGGGAAAATGGTTGGAATGCACTGAGGGGATCTTAGGGAAGCTCT
>JXCR01126521.1:90438-118395 GCA_002079205.1 Phalaenopsis hybrid cultivar | reverse complement strand
TTTAGCCCCCCCCCCCCCCCTCCCATAACACTGAATGATAACAAAATTTGACACAAAAATTGTAAAGCCTTAAACCTTAAACATGGAGTTGTCGCTTCGATGAGGAGCTAGGAGCTAACTCTATTGGCAACATAACAAGGATGTACAAGAGAATAACTTGTGGTAGCAAGTAGATCTATAATAGTAAATCTTTCCCTATAATTAAATAATAAGCAATAAGTCTTCGAGGTAGCCCATTTAGTATGACATAAACCCTCAACTTATCTTTAGGCTTTTGCACAATCATATTGTGCAATTTAAGCCCAAACTCACTTTAGGTTCTGCGATCGTTGTTCGTTACGACATAAACTCTCATATCATTTAGGCTATTTGTATGACTTTGTCATGCAAGTATAAGCCTTAAATAATAAAACCGGCATGATGAAACATCAAATAATCTCTTTCTCAAAAGTGAAGCCAAACAATATGATAGTTTGAGAGGTTACTGAGATTTCCCCTCAGATCAGTGACATCTCCGACCTTTCATTCCTTTGAATTCATGAAAATAACTATTCTTACTTGATCCATTTACTTTTAAATCTTCAATGTCTAATCTTAAAAACTTAAACTTAGTTAATCTTGAAGGTAAAACCACTAATTTGAATTGAGATTTAAGCGATTTTTATCACTTAAGATGTAATTAACTATAGAGGCTTACCTTTATAGGGAACTTTGGAACCCAACTTAATATAAATCATATTTAATCTTTTTTATTAAATAGGGAAACTTGTTGATCAACATAAAAGATTTTGCAGACCAAAACGTACATCATAAACTATACAGCTTATTTAATCAAATCTCACTATTAAGTAATGTGTCTATTCCCTGGGATAGGTGCATCACTTGTGGTGTTGTGCTCGTTTATTTAAACTATTACATATATAAGATCAGTCTGATCTCGTATGTTCAAAAATTAAAACATTATTTTTTAAAATTAAAATATTACTTTTCTAAAACCAAATCTATGTATATATTAAATTATATTTAAATTATTTTGAAACAATTTGGCGACCAAAAACCATACCTAAATCTTGTCATGCTTGGGTCAAGCTAGACCATTGCTAAGACCTAAACCCCCACCAATAATCTCATACCATGAAAATTCTCTCTCCTCCGCCATTGGAGTCTCCATGATCAAAGATTCCAAAAATGGGAAAGGGGGCCATTGAATCATTCCAAATCACTCCCTTGCCTCTGCAAATACTCAAAGGAGCCGCCCAAGCCTGCCCCAAGTCATGTAAAGCTCCACCATGACCATTTAAAGAGGAACCCGAGAACCCTATAGAGACATTGAACCCAAGACATCCCCCAAATAATCTTGCTCCCAATAGAAAAAGGTTTCCCTTGACCTAAGCATTTGATTCCCCATCTCCTTAAGCCACCAAATCAATTGGAAAACCTTAATTTTCTAATCCAAAAGCCAGGACAAATTTCGGCCCCGACATGTACTCCTTTAAAACTTAAAATTAAATCTTCTAAAATTTTTCTAGGACCTCCACAACTCATTCTCAATCAAAATTATGGTCTAACCCATCTCAACACCAACCCGAGCAACCATTTAGTCTTGCTTATAACTAGGGCCAATTTTAGTTCAAATTGAAATAAGGAGAAGCTTTGTGGTGTCAAGGGGATCGTCTCTATCAAGCCCAATCGATGTTACATCTCTTGGGATAAGGAATGGATCCAAAAACCTAAAGTTTATCTTGAGTTTTATCTTTTATGAAACAAATGAATACATCATGCTTATCAAACCATATAGATGTGTTCGCCTAGCATAGATGAAGCTAAAGGAACAAATCACGAGTTAGTTGGTTGAGAAATGAGACCAATCTTAGGGCTAGATCATGGGCAATGCTTGGTTCTCTGTCTTATTAGGACGATGAACCGATATCATCAATTTCTGTGGATTGGAAATGGACAGCAGGGATCGGGTCAAATCGCCAATCCATAAGGAATGGGGGAGTAGACTACGGGCCACCTCAGCGCTTGTGTGGAAAGCGTTGCGAATCAAATGATGTTGTGTGGAGTTCAACCAGGACAGATGACAAGGCACTGACTGGGTTAAGTAGAAAAATTTTCCTAGCTAATTAAATCTAAGTAATTCAATGCAACTTCAAAAATGCAACACTTTGTATAGGAAAAGTATAAAAGAATAAATAAAAATACCTTTAAATTCTGTGAACATAAGAGAAAATAACAAAAAATAGAAACAATTGAATTATATTTAATTTTTAATTAAATAAATACTCTTGCAATATTTTAATATTAAAAATTAAATGTAAACCTAAAAAAATTGAAAATTGCTGGGATTATTCTACCCATACCTGGAAATATTTTCTAATTTTTTCAAGATCAGAAACTTTCCAAAAAATTGAAATGACCAATTTTCTACCAAAGTCATAATTATTTTAAAAAATAATTATAAAAATAAAAAAATTGGAAATTAAAATGAGAATTGGCTAGAAAATTTAGGGTAATTAAAATAAACTCTAAAATGACAATTTCACTTTTTAAAAACAAAAAGAAAACTTAGGAACCTAAGGGCAAAATTGTAAAATTAAAAATTTACACTTTAGCCAAAATTGTTCTCAAACTTGGTTTATGACGTTAAGCGAACCCCAGGACCATGGCTTTAGGGGATTAACAACAAGACTACCCCCTTTGACCATTAGGTTACCCTTACTAACGTAGGATTTGTCCAATTTAAACCTAAACCTGGTTTAGACTCAATCTAACTTAAACCTGGTCCAATAGGGCAATGATTGGACTTAACCTAATTAGCCTTAAATCTAAAGCCTAATCAGGTTCAATCAAACAATCAGGTTCAACACCTAACCATAGACTTTGTTCTAACTCACTTTAGACCTAATCGCAACTTTAGGTTTAGCTTAACTTGAACCTAACTGCAAACTTTGGCTCCAACTCACCTTAGACTCAATCCAAATTTAGGTTCAGCCTAAATTGAACCTAACATGAACCTAGGGCCTAACTCAACTTAAACCCAACCAAAACCTTGGGTCTAACCTAAATTGGATCCAACCAACCGTTAGGTCTAACTAGTATTAGACCTAAATCCTAAACATTAAGCTCAACCCAAATTGAGCCTAGCCATAGGTTCAACTTACATTGAACTTAACTCTAAGCCCTAAGTCATACTTATATTAGACTTAATCAATCATTTTAGGTTCAACTTACCTTGAACCAAACCCTAAGTCTTATTTATATTACACTTAGTCAATCCTTCTAGGTTCAACCTACATTGAACCAAACCCTATGTCTAACTTATATTAGACAGTCAATCTTTTAGGTTTAACTTACATTGAACGTAACCCTATGTCTAACTTACATTAGACTTAGTTAACCTTTTTAGGTTTAACTTACATTGAAACTAACCCTAAATCTAATCTACTTTAGACTTAGTCAATCCTTTTAGGTCCAACTACATTGGACCAAAATCCTAACTTTAACCTACATTAGACTTAGTCAATCCTTTTAGGTTCAACCTACATTGAACCAAACCCTATGTCTAACTTATATTAGACAGTCAAATCTTTAGGTTTAACTTACATTGAACTTAACCCTATGTCTAACTTACATTAGACTTAGTTAACCTTTTTAGGTTCAACTTACATTGAAACTAACCCTAAATCTAATCTACTTTAGACTTACTCTATCCTTTTAGGTCCAACCTACATTGGAACAAAATCCTAAGTTTAACCTACATTAGACTCAGTCAATCCTTTTAGGTTCAACCTACATTGAACCTAACCCTAAACCTGAAGTCTAACTTACATTAGACATAATCAACCCTTAGGTTCAACCTACATTGAACCTAATAAGTCTAAACAATGTTAGACCTAACCATCTCTTAGGTTCAACCAACATTAAACCTAAAATCTAAGCCTATTTTAACTTAGACTTAGTGCAAACTAAACTTTCTTAAGTCTATTTAAACCAACATCTAACGTAAGCCCAATCCAACTTAGAATTAGTTTATACTGAACCACTAGGTCAACCCAACCTAACTTGAGTTAATCAATTCAACTGAACCATTAGGTCAACCAAACCTAACTCGACTTGACCAATTCAACTGAACCACTGGGTCAACCTGACCTAACTCGAGCTAACCCAATCCAACTAAATCACAGGATGAACCTAACCTAACTTGGGTTCCAATTCAACTGAACCACTAAGTAAACTCGACCTAACTCAGGTTAAACTTCTCCAACTAAACCATTGGGTCGATCCAAGCAAACTTGGGTTAACCCAATCCAACTAAATCACTAGTTCAACCCGACCTAACACGGGTTAACCCAATCCAACTGAATCACTAAGTCAACCCATCCTAACTCGGATTAAATCAATTCAACTGAATTATGGGGTCAACTGGATCTAACTCGAGTTAACCCAATTTAACGGAATCACGAGGGCAGCCCAACCTAAATGGAGTTAACCCATTTCAGCTCAATTACTGGGTCAACCTGACTTAAATGGGTTTACTCAATTCAACAAAACCACTTGGTCAACCCAACCTAAATTGGATTAACCTAATTCAACTGAACCATTGGGTCAACCTGACCTAACTCGTGTTAACCCAATTCAAATCAACTGAATCACTGGATCAACCCAACCTAATTTGGATTAACTCAATTTAACTAAACCACTAGGCCAACCTTAACTGAACCATTGGGTCAACCTGACCTAACTCGGGTTAACCCAATTCAAATCAACATAATCACTAGATCAATCCAACCTAATTTGGATTAACTCAATTTAACTAAACCACTAGGCCAACCTTATGTAACTCGGGTTAACCCAATTCAACTGTATCACCGAGTTAGGCTGGCTTAAATCGGGTCACCCAATTCAACTAAATAGTTGAGTCAACCCGATCTAACTTGGATTAACCCAATTAAATTAAATCATTAGGTTAATTCAACCTAACTCGGATCAACCTTAGACCATCGGATTAACCCAAATCAACTCTGGCCAATCCAAAAACGACCCAAACCACTAGGAAAACTTGACTTAACTCAGGTTAACTCAAATAGAGTTTTCTCCTTAGGCTAGTCAAACTAAACTCTGATTAACCCAATTTGAGACCCGACTTCATGCTTGAATTAAACCAGTTTAATTAGGAATTGATTTTAGTCTGACTCGACTTAGAATTAAAAGAAAAATTTAAGTCTAAATTAATTTGGGATTCATCTAAGTATAATTTAACTTAAACTTGATTCCACCTGAGGGTTTAACTTAGATCAGCACAGTTTAACTTGGTCAACTCCTTGGTTAAGCCAACTTGGTTTAACTTAGTTTATTATAAGCCAATCTAAGCTAAGTATGACTAATTCAATCCTAATTAAACTAAGTCACATAGGGTCAATTCTATTAAATTTTGGTTAACTTAAACAAGTTTCAAAATAATCCGTGGGAAAACCAATGTGACTCAAGTTAACTTTGATAATCTCGAGTTTCATCTTAGATCCATTCAATCTAACTTGAACTAATCCATAAGAGGCGGGGGGGTGTGGGGGTTTGCTTCTCTTCTGATAGCAAAAGCACACTTAGCCTCAGTCGGGGTTAATTTGAGTTAAAGCACCAAGCTAACTTAAATAAAATGACATAAAATTCACCTTAAAAGACATTAAAACTTAAACTTGAACCACTAAATGAAACCAGGTTTGAGAAAGTATTTTGGAGGAGACAGCTAATAGCTGCTAACAAAATATCTTCCAATCATTTTTGACTAATCAAACTGCAAACCCTAATGGCCTCGAGAAGACAGAACCATGAGATCTTGAGCAGGTCATCCTAAAGAAGAATAAAAAAATTATTAAAAAAATAAAAATCTAATTGACTAAGAAATTTTAAGCAACCTAAAATTTTTAACCCTTAAAATCCAAAAAAAAATTTAAAACTTAAATGAAACATTAATGAACAAAGATTATCGGATGCAACTTAAACCCTACTATCCTGGTTTTATGAATATCACTTGGACGATGCAATCTATGGCTATTGACAAGATTCTTCTGGTCGGAGTAGGATTGACCGCCTCTCAAACTAAGTAAATCAGGATACCTGATAACCTTGGGACGATGGAGCCATAAACATCTTGACCGGGTCATCTAAAAATTAATAAATAAATGAAATTAATGAACAAAAACATAATATTGCCTTCTAACTATGCTTTTTAGGACCGTTGAAGACAAGAAGCATGGGAAACTAAAGACAAGGAAGGAAGATGTCATCCTAGATTTAATTTGAATGTTATTAGAATGTTCTAACTCTATTTTGCAGTGGCGGACATTCAAAACCCGAAGTAAAAGGTTGAACTTCAACTAAACAATCAACGACACACCAAAACTTTAGGATAGTTCAGAATCTTTAGGAATCTGCTACCTTTAGAATATGAGTTTGACATTCCTTTCCTTGACAATAACATCTAATTTTTTTCTGAGAACAAATCAAAACCTTAATTGGGAGTTTTCTTAAGTAGTCTTTACTACTTAAGATTTGATTAACTATAGAGGCTTGCACTTATGGGAGAATACAAACTATAGATCGTGTACATCAACCTGAATTCTCTGGTTATTAGCTTTTGTAGAATCGCCTTCGCAGTTGTGTCTTTAAAGCATTCTGAACATTTGCTTTAGAGTTATCAATACAAAACTTCACTTTATGGAGGCTTCCATATAATTCTTTCGTTTGTTTCCGTTATTGCTTGTCATAGTCCTCCAATTTCTCATCTCTTAGTTCACCTATGAAATCTAAGATAGAGATTATTCGGAGAAGAGGGCAACATAAGAGAAAACAAATTGGTGACTCCACGATAACAACGACGACATAAAATTCAACCGACATTGATGAAGTCTGACGGCAGTGACGACGAAAGCTACCAACAAATATCAAATCATAAATGATTTGACCATGGTTGCACTTAAGAATAAGCTTAATACTTTTAAACCTTAGTAGATAATACCAAAAGATTTTCTTAGGTTAATGATGAAATGGCCTCTGACCAATTCCTTTGAAGGATGTTATTGGATTATTAATAGTTAAATAATGCTAAATTAAATTTTGACGTACACCAATTTGATTCCTTCACCCAATTAAGCCCAAATTGACTTATTTGCTTACATAAGACCTAATTAATTAATTTTACTTAAATTATTTAAATTTATACTCTTAAGTACCTTGGGAAAATTTTAATAGTTAGCCATAGGTTTCTTGGCCTCAACGGGCCCTTTTATATAGGGCAATAAATTCACCTAGCTCTTTTGATCTTATTCTTAACCCTTAAGGCCAATTTAATGATTTTTGTTACATTTAGCTAAACTAATCCTTTTCATATATTTTAATTAATTAATATGGATGAATTGATTTCAATTAGATTGAGAATTGACCAAGATCAACAACCTCTTAACCTTCGAAGGTTAATCCTAGCTCATTTAATATACCATAAACCCAAATGCTATGAAAGAATTCAATCACTCTAACACAAGGATCATACATATTCTATAAGATGCCCATTAGTTAACATAAACCCTCACCTCCCATACGTCCTTAGGATCCCCAAAATTACTCTGCTAAATTTTTATTTCATTATTTTTCTTCAATCCTAATATACATATTAATTTGGTCATTTTTTATTTTATTCTTATAAAATTAAATTAAATTATATTTAAAATACTCAGCCTATTTAAAAAAAAAACTAGTGGTTAAAAATCGCAGCTTTGACAATATCAATAAAATCACATCAAACTTAAATTTATCCAATATGTGGCATCATGAATGACCTAAGAAAGTGTTGAAATTTAAAAAACTCAAGAGTGCCATTGATATAATAAAGTGCTATTACTTAAATATCATAGCTTTGGCACTACCAACAAAATCACATGAAACTAGATTTATCTAATATGACCACCATGAAAGGCACACAATCATAAGCTTTAGCCATCCTCATCTTAATGGAAGTAATGAAATCATAAACAAATAATTAATGGAGTAAACTAATTTTCCACTCAAGTAAAATATCATCCAAAATATTCTAACAAATAATAAACCACTACAATTAGCAGAAATAATTTGTTTAAAATAGAGCTTAGTCTATCAGCTATAACTTAAGGAAATGATTTTATTAAAGATGGTGCCAAAACTAAGGGATTATAGAGAGAATTTCTAAGATTTTAGATTAGAGCATACATGCCATCGAATTTCTAAGTATTTACAAATATATCACCTAAATGTTAACATGCATACCTAGGGCTGTCAAAAAAGCTCGTTGTTCGCGAACAGTTCGTGTTCGGTTCGTCAATGAGTTCGTGTTTGATTCGTTCGATAAGTAAACGCGACGAACGTGAACAAATTCTTTTCGTTCGGTTAGTTAAATGAACCAAACACGAATAGTGATGCGTTCCTTCGTGCTCGAATCGTTATTGTTCAAAATATAAAATAATTATATATTAAAATTTATGATATTTTAAAAAATTAAATTTTATAAATTATAATAGATAGTAAATTAATAATAATAATATATTAATATACAATATTACTTATATACTGATCTAGATATTATATATTTATATAATATAAATTCTATAATTAATATAATATGTTATTTATATATATTAATATTAGGGATGTCAAACTGGCTTGTCGTTCGCGAACAACTCGTGTTCGGCTCGTTCGTTAAGAAACAAACACGAACAACGACTTCACGAACAATTTCGAACACGAACTTATTTCAAACAAACTAAATTTCAAACGAACCGAACACGAACACAAGCTCTGTTTGTTCGTGTTCGGTTCATTTACACCCCTATACATACCAGCGAAATTGTATGTATTTACATACATAACACCTAAATGTTTATTTTCAACATTTGTACCATCCAAATCTTTCATATCACATCAAAAATTTCACCCTTTTAACTCTTAAAATATATATATATATATATATAATTCACATTTAAATGCAAAGGTGATGTGACTTGTATGTAAAAAAGCACCGTCCTGAAGTCATTTTCTAAAATCAACAAATCATAAGATTTCATCCTCCCTATGATTTCATCCATAAACTCTATGAAAAGCATAAAGTACAAACACAACTAACATAAGATTTTCATTCTTCAATGGCAGGTTATTCCTTCAAACGAAAGGAAAAAAATAACCCAAAAAATTTATGATGGTTTGCCACAATATAACAATTGGAAATGCAAAGAAGCTGTTGGTAACAGAATTTGTGCAGAATTTAAGTAGTATTTAGAAAAAATCCTGCCAAACAACAACAATGTAACTATCATAAGTCATGGGATATAAATGATTTCTCTCACTTAAAAATAGTAAATCCTAAAGGAAAGAGCCCAAAAATTTATCATGGTTTAGTTGCCAAAAAGATTGTGGGTAACAGAAGTATGATTTAATACGAAACCAAAAATAAAAAAATAAATAAATAAAAAAGAAAACATGTGGGGATAAGGATACTACAACACTAGTGCCTGCGAAGCTTTTGCTGAAGTATTGAATCTGTTCGGAGGGTTTAATGCTGAGGCACGCGAACTGGCATATCTCTTAAATATTGTTTACGATCATAGTCCTCCGACTGCTGTGCCTCTGTTGTCATACCAGACTGTATCATGAAATGTGACTGTTGTTGTGGAGTTGACAGAGACAGTCAAAAATGCACAAGATATGGTGCTTTATACGGGGTGGTGGCTCCACACATCCATAATGGGGTGTGATACGGTTATATGGGCGACACCACAAAGTTGTGTTGAATGTGTGCTCGCTATACAGTCCACTTGGACTGCGAATGGTAGATGAACTTGGATCTACAAGGGCAGAAGGAACAACACTTAAAAATGCTAGCGGGTATAATGTGTCAGAGGTGGGTGGGTGCTCCAAAATATTGTTGGTATCATAACATCATCTATAATATATATGCTTATGTGAACCATCTCTACATAAGCTCTTAAATGCATCAATTAGAGACTGATATGGGTTGTCAACACATCTCCCAAATACAGGCTTAAGCAACTCCTCTGTTTTCAGAAATTGATGTCGCTGAATCAAATTTCTAAATATTATATATCTATCATATCTTACAAAAACTTGTAACACCATTAAACTAAATAATAGAACTCTCTCTCTCTCGTGCCTTTGGATGATATGATTTTGGGGCTTCAAATGGAACTTGTAGCAAGTATAAGGAAGCTCAGAATCAGTACCAAAGCATGAATTCTCTATGTGCTTGGTCATCATCGAAATCCGCATTATTACTCTGGACAATTAAGGCATGTCTACTTTCCCATATATGTATGTAACGCTGATGGTATACAGGACAATCCATATTTGTCATCTCTCCACCAACTATTCGTGTGAATGCGACCTCCATTGGCTCCATGTGAATGCCCTACACACCCTCCAATTTTCTCATGACTCAATTGGGTAAATTCCACTCAACTCTACTCCGAGTAGGGCTGTCAAAAAAGCTCGTTGTTCACGAACAACTTGTCTTTAGCTCATTCATTAAGTAAATGAGCCGAACACAAAAAAAATTTTTAAGCTGGAATTATAAACGAGTCGATCATGAACAACTCTTTGTTTGCTCGTGTTAAACTCGTTTTAAAAATCAAATAATTATTTATATAATAATATATTACATATATTATTTATATAATAATAATATATTATGTATATATTATATCTAAGTTTAAATCATAGTAGCTCATGTGGTAATGTGGTTAACTATTCTCTTTTGCATACATTTAGTCCATATTTGAATTCAACACTTTGCATCTATTTTTTTCAATTAATTTTAACGAACAAAAATATTTCAATTGAGTCGAACACGAACAAGAATATTCAAATCGAGCTGAACACGAACACACTATTCATGAGCAAGTTTCGAACAGGAGCTGATTTCGAACACAAGTCGATTTCTAACACGAGCAATTTCAAACAAGCCAAACATAAGTCAAGCCTAAGGTTGCTCAAGCTCGAGTCATTTACAACCTTACCTCCAAGAGATTAATGGAACACGGGTTTTCCATATGCCTTGCCCTGTTGTGCATATATCATCCACATGTGTTAATATCTCTACCGTGTAGGGTCCCCATGTTACCTGATAATTAAACCAGAATATAATAAATGAAACACCTAAATTTGCATTATTCATTGCACGAACATGAATTTCAAGTAGCCCATCGATTTCATCTGGATAAACTCGTATAATCAATGTAGGAATTTCTCCAATATGTAGCTGATTCCATCTGTAATGTGACATGCAGTTAGCTCAACAAACATCGCTTTTAATTAAAAATCAACCAAAACGTATCTGAATCTCAAATTTTTTCGTCCAAGGTCTCAGGATATGACATATGAAGTGTCAGTTGGCCTACTTGTAAATGTTCCGAACTCCAAACCTGTAGTAGATACAGATATCGAACCCTATTAACCCTGTTAAGTTTCATTACAAGTTTCACTTAATGATAGACGTGGAACAATATTGCACTACCCAATGAGTACTTTCCAAAATCTTCCAAGTTTTCCACTGTTGGCAAATACTGCAGATGAATCTCACAACCAAAGGTATCGGGTGGTAGAAAACATCCTAATATGAATAATACATATGCATGAATAAGCCTTTGAAAGACAATATCATCTCTCCACAAGAGCACTTGGTAGATGATGGTCCAACTTTACGTAATGAAGATACTTATTGGAGCCTAAACCCACCTGCTGTAGCCCCTTTAAGAATCGAGGACATGTCATCAACACTTTGTAAGCATCAACAAATGCGAAGCTGCTTCTAAAATCATACCCTATGAGCGAGGGTATTAGTACATATGATGATTAAAAAAATATTTGCATGACTGTCATTTAAATGCTAAAAGAGTGCATTGCATTAAGGTGTGCTGCTCGATGTTATCCACGTAATGAAGAGATGCTTGGATGGACAACATCAACTTCATCGGCATGTGCACTGCCTATTGTTCCTCATCCATGGTAACTTTGTGCTAAATTTAAGTTTGTGCGAACTTAAAAAGGACATGGTCGCACACGCATTGTGAAAACTATCCTTAAAGTAAATAGTTTTAATAACTTATAGATGCAGTAACTAGAGTGATTTCATCAAATATAAGCCATGCTAGTGTTGTCTTGGAGATGATAAAAAAATAAAAATTGTTAAAAGATAAAGCTTGCTGATAAGTATTTTTCCAAAATTGTAGTACAAAATATTCTAGGAGGTATTTTAAAGACTACAAGATCAATGCATTTCACTTGAATTTCATAAAATGTCCAGTCTATCGTTCGTGATTTTAGTTGCCGACCGTTGTATATGCGCATGCAATAGTTTTCATGACACAAAAAAATTAATCCATTAATTTAAGTAAAATTTATTGAAAAGAAATCGATGAATTTATACCTGTTATTCCTAGGGTTCAATGGACATGTAGACATAGGCCCCATTTGGGGCAGATTATTTGTTGCGGGGGTGTTTTCAAAACGCTACCCTGCGTTTGGTAAAAACGTTTCCGCTACATTTTGGAAAAAGAAGTTTTGGCATTAATATTACAAGAGGATCGCGGGGTCCTACCCGCGATCTGCGTTTCATCCCTGAGAAAGACGCTTGGGCCCCTGCCTTTCGCTCGAGGAGTCTCTCCGAAAGCCCTAATTTCCCTCGCCGCCTGTCTTGCCGAAAGCAGGTATCCCGTCGCTCCTCTTGCCTCATCCTCCCTGAAGGTATCCATCGTATGTCCTCCAAATCTCCTTCCTTTCATTTTTCCGGTGTCTATGGAGAATGGTAGACAAACACCACGCATTTCCTTCAATTTTAGTGGTTATTTCCTTCTCTTTATATTTATTTTAAGCCATTCTGGGAATCTTTGCAAATGGATCTGGTTTCCTTGTTCTTCGTATGCGCAGTAGCCCGATGGATTGGAATTTTTTTTTTGTATGGATGGATAGATTCGATGTGTGTGGTTATGGAACTGATGTTATCTATGGTAGAAAAATTGTTATCATCAAGAATAACGAGAGAAAAATGACATACTTTCTTTTACAGTTTAATGGTAGAAAAAATGGAAGTGGTAGAAATTAGATTTTGATTTAGGATTGTTATTACAGTTTCTATGGTAGAAATGAGATGTTATCTATGGTATAAAATATCTTGTTTCGAGCATTCCATCTGAGGCAGCTCTTTCAATGAGGCAAAAGTGTATCCGAGTGTTGTGTGTTCTGTTGAAGGGTTTTGAGGGGTGCCCGAAATGTTTATATTTGAATGCTTGCTCCTTGTATTTGTGTACTTCTATTTTAGAGCACTTGCATCATCTCTTGAAAATTAATATCCTTTCCATATATCCGCACATAAATTGGTGTCACAGGAACAAACCCTTTAAATAAGTCAGTTCAAAATATGTTATTTCTCCCAATTTCAAGAAGCACTTGTTTTGAAGAGAAAATTCTTATTTTTTGTTGAAACATCTACTTATTTGTTTAGCTTCTTATTTTTAGTATTAGGAGTTTTAAGAGTTGGTCATGTGATAGGAGTTAAATGCAAGCTGAAACATAAAATGAGATTTTTAGCCTGAAGTTCACTTCATTTTATAAATGATTGAACATTTTTATTACTCCATACAGTGCATGCCAGTTGAAAGGCATGGGATTTGGAATATTATTGAGCCTATTTTATTGCAATCTCAGATATTGTATTGTCGTGAGTCTGCAGTTCACTGCAAGCTGAAAGCCATGGGATTTGTTGTTGTATCTGAACAGTTCACTGCAAGATTTTGCATGTGTTCCACTCAGTACCTTATGTACTTATTATGTAATCATCTAGGTGTTACATTTTATTGATCTTTACCACCCAAATCCTATTTTGTTACATGGGGTGGCACTTAAATTATTTTAAATAGTTCATTTAATTAAATGTTAGCTGTTATAACATTCTCCATTTCTTATTATTTACAATATTCTAAGTATTTCCTTATTTTGTATAGCATTCCTGAAGAATTGAATCATTTTCTTAATAGTATCATTATGGCTAAGAATAAAGAAGCCTCTACTTCAGCTATCTGGGATAAATATGTCACAACCATTTTTTGCAATTTATGTATTAAGGAGATTGAAATTGGTAATTGGCCTACCACCTATTTTAACAAAGAAAGGGTGGCAAAATATTTCCAATAAGTTCAAGAAAATGACAGGTCGTGAGTACGACAGGTTAAAATTTAAAAACAAGTGGGATCAGCCGAAAAAAGATTGGAAGTTATGGAAGGAACATAAATGAGGATCCACAGGATTGGGTTGGGATCCCATCAAACGTACTGTAGATGCTTCAGAAGAATGGTGGGCTAAGAAACTTGAGGTAATACTTCCCCTCCCCTCCGTCCCTCCCCTCTTCAATCGGTTTATCCATTGCAATTTTAATTAATTTGCCCAATTGCTTATTACAGGCTGTGCCAAATGCAAAAAAAAATTAAGGTGTGTGGAATTGACCCAGAATTGGAAGACAAATTGGATGTGATATTTAAGGGTGTTGTAGCTATGGGGCAGAATACTTCAACCTAAGTGAACTCGGGTTCGATGGCATATCACTTGACTTGACACCTGATCCACTTATGGGTTCTGGTCAAGGTCCTAGCATAAACCTGAGGGAGCTCGAGTCCACATACCAATCAAAGAGGCGTAGGATGGAGAAAAGACAAAAAAATAAAGATGTATTTGTGCAAAGCTCAATAGACTGACTCATATAAGTATTCACAGCTCCACAACTTGTTGAACTAGAAGTAGATGATCACAGTGTTGATCGTTTTATGAACCTTTTAGAAGACACACCTGAAGTTATGACTGATAATGAATTTTTTTTAAATGTGTTAGGTTGCTTGAATGCCCAACAAAAAGACATATTTCAAGAGGCTTCGGCCTGAACTTTGAATGCAATACTTGCATCTTTTTATCAAAAATTGATTGTTCTATTAGTGAACTTTGTTGGATATGTCGGCAATTGTATTATGTTAGAGACCTTTATATGTTGAACTCGATTTAGCATCATAATGTTTATGTGATGTTTTATTGGTTAGCAAATGTTAGAACCACTTCTCAACCTATAGGTTTTTTTATTTATTCATGTGATCATTGTTTGGTTTTTCATGATGAATTGATATCGAGAACACCGCAGGAGAATAATGGCTGTGATTGCTATATTATTGTTAGAATACTATCGCTCTCATATTCATCGAACACCACGCATGACCTCATCGTTCATTGAGGATAAATGGGTAGGCGAGATGTTAGTTTGGCATCCAATAAGGTTCAACAACATCTTCCAGATGAGCGTACCGATTTTTCTTGATCTTTTGTAAGAGCTTCAAACCAACTATGGGCTTGAAGGTTCATCAAGGACTACCACAAGGGAGGTTTTAGCAATTACTTTATATATCTTATCTCAAAATGAATCGATCAGAGGAGCTATGGAATGATTCCAGTTTTATTCTGAGACGGTCAGTCGATACTTCTATGAAGAATTGAAATCACTAATTAGTCTAGCAACTAAAATAATTAAGCCAGAAGATCATTTTGTAATACTCTTGAAAAAATAGCGAGTGACGAACGCTACATGCCATATTTGAAGGTGAGTTTCCTTTATTTATCATAGCATTTGTCTAGCCATTGTTCTTCCACACTGACTCCAGAATAATTACATTTTCTCACAGAACTGCATAGGTACAATTTATGGTACACACGTGGATGCACGACTCCCGTCTGATGACAAAGTGGCTTACATCGACTGATGTGGTTCTCCAACACAAAATGTTATGTCCGTTTGTGAATTTAACATGTGTTTACATTTGTGATGGCCAGATGAGAAGGTAGTACTCATGACAACCGCCTGTTTACGTATGCAACAAAGAATGTCAGACAACGCTTCCCCCACCACCTCCAGGTTGGTATACTTATGTTGAACCTATTTATTTTAATTTGCACGACTCAGTAAAGAAAAATAACACATTCTTGGCAGACAAATATTATTTGGTAGATGTCAGTTATCCCTTACAGATAGGCTACTTGAAGCCTTTTCTTAACACCAAATATTCTTGAGTTTGAGAGATCAAGCGGCATTGCTCGTGGAAGAAATAAGATGTTTAGTAAACGTCACTCATCCTTGCGTTGCGTTAACGAATGAACATTTGGTGTCTAGAAAAAAAAATTGGTAATCCTTCGTGATATGCCAACGTAACCTTTTCCAAAACAAGTTCATATTGTGGTGGCCACGATGGCGCTCCACAATTTTATTAGACGACATCCATCTAGATCAGACATAGAATTCAATATGGCTGACGCCGACGAGATACATATTCCTGCAGAAGCATTTGAATACCAGATCAACCAGTCTATTCCTGAAGAAGTTATTGGAACCCATGAATTTGAGACCCAAGAAGGTGAAGGCATGCAACAGAGATGGCTGCCACTGCCTTGAGACAACGTATCACAGATGCTTTATGCACTCCTAATTGAACTCAACTATAGAATATTTCTTTTCTATAATATGTTGAGTTGTAGTTAAATTTTGTTGGGCTGCTTTGAAATGCTTATGGAGTATACATGCATTTAGAATTATGGGCTGCAGTTATATACTTTTATCTATGTTTTGTAATGCTTATTAAGGAGCTGTTTTTAACAGCTTATTGAGCTACAGTTAAATGTTTTTAAATGCTTAATGAGTATGTGTTATAGATGCTTTTAACTTCTTAGTTCCATACAGATGTCAATATGAATGTTTGGTTTTGGGGTTGTGGCAGTTTTTTTTCATACGGATTAGCATGATTGGTATTGAGCCAATGTGGTTGGGTGAAGTTTTGGCTAGTGAATGTTATTTCCACCTGCAGAGCTGTGAAAGTTTTGGGGTTGTGGCAGTTTTTTTCATACAGTTTATTAAAGAGTATACATTTTACTTTGTTGAGCTGCTTTTAAATGCTTAAAGAGTATACATTTACTTTGTAGATTGGAATGATTGGTGGGGTTAAGTTTATATGTTATTTTTCATGTTATAGAAGTATACTATAAATACATAGATAAAAAGTGATATACTATATATGAATGTGCTTCCATATGAGGTATGTTTTAATTCATGTGCAAACAGTCTTCAAGTAGAGCAAACACTTCTGTTTGCATTGTTTTTGGCATAGTTGAGGGAGCATTTACATAAAATAGCAATGTTGGAATGGTTTCTTTCCAATTCATAGTGTGGAGTTCTTATCTAGAGCATTTACATAAAATAGCAGCGCAAAAATATGTTTAACTCATTCGTCTCTCTGCATTTTATATTTCTTTTGGTCTTACTGCATTTGCTTCATATTCATAGGATGGTACAAATGAAATCTTCACTTTAGCTTTTATATTAGATGTTATGGAAAATGAAAATGGATGGCATCCGAAAATGGCTTTTATATTTTGGTTACAATTTTGGAAACTGAAAATGACTCTTATATTTAGTTGTTATATTAGATGTTCTGGCAACTGAAAATGGCTTGCATCCGAAAATGGCTCTTATATTTAGCTTGCAATTTTGGAATATGGCTGTTATAGTTTTGAAATTGCTCTTTCTAGTTTTGAAATATTTCTATTTCTTTTTGGCCTACAGTTTTGAAAGTGGAGCAAGTTTCTTTTTGGCCTACAGTTTTGGAATATTTCTGTTAAATGATTGGTGGGTTATTCGTTTTGGATATTTATATGGTTGGCATTTGAAGCTTAATCCAAGTAGAACAATTGACACTTTATGATGGCTTAAATAATTATAGCAACCATTGTGTCATTCCATTTTTTGATGTTGAAATGTTATATGAGTGTGGTATTGTAGCAACAACAAAGTATATTTGCTTTTGTCCCATTTATTTTTTATCTGAGTACTGATTGCATTGACATAACGGTGGAGAAGTTTGGATGGCTACAAAGTATATTTGCTTTTGTCTCAATACTTCGGTAAGTATACTTTATATATTTCATAAATATTTGGATTGATTTATTATATTTTGAATAACTGCAGGACGATGAGTTCAAGATATTCTATGAAGTCCGAGAAAGTGATGTGTCGGTGTGGGATACCGTCCTTGCTACTCACGTCACGCCAGACACATAGCTTCAGGAGGCAATTTTACAGGTGCTCGCGGTGGGCACAACGACATAAGGACTGCAAATTCTTCAGGTGGGCCAGGAGTTCGTCGATATCAACATTTCAGAACACCGCATCTGCTTCGACTGCTTCCATTTCTACTGTATCCCAATCGAACAGGTTTGCTCAGGGTTATGGAGTGTCAGAGTCAGGCACAGTGGGACATGATATGCTACTACATGTAAAAGTCAATATTATTATTTTTTTTCCTTGTGATTTTGACATGTTTTATTTTTTCTTCTTTGTTGGGTCACATTATAGTATGTACTAGTGTGTTATAGTGTATTTCACATTTGTTTGGGTAATTTTGTATCTCTGATGTGATTTGAAAAATATTTCAGTGATATAAATATTTTGTATTTTCACATATGTTTTTCAATCTTCTAATTTTCCTTTTTATGATCGCGTTGAGAGTGTTAGTAATTTTATAAAAAAAATCAAATAAGCTATATCCAAAAACAAACAGCTCCAGCTTATTCAGAATAGGGGCAATTTGGTCATTTTTTCGGAATCTGCTGTTCTCAATAAGCACAAACCAAACAGATAGACAGATTATTTGAATCAGCTACTTATCACCAGATTATCAGGATAAGTTGGATAAGCTTCAGCTGCCCCAAACAGACCCTTAGTATGTCCTACTGTCCTACACATATTACAAATTCTATTGTTTTGTGTTCTACTTTCATCCATAGTATTTGTAAAACACCTAATCTGTGGACAACTAGATTTTCTTATTAAATTAGCAGAAGCACCTCAATAATACATTTTGCTTAGTAAAATTCTGGTCACTCAGTTTTCTGTAGGATTATATGAAACTCAGAAGCATATGGTTTCTTATAATTTTGGATTGAACAATATTATGATATAAATCTATTGTGATTAAGTTGGAGATAACCAAGTGTCGCAATAACGTGTTAACATAGAATATGAAATATATGTGATTTTCCACAGGAATATTTAATAGCCTGAACATCACCAATCTGAACTTTATATGTGTGACATGAAATATCAAAAATATCTTACTCATGCATGTTAATGTAAATTTTTGTTGGTAACCTCATGGCCTTAAACTCATATCTTCGTAAAGTAGTGGTTGTCTTTGGTGGTTGTCTTTGGTGAGAAGGTAGATTCATACTTTTCTTCCAAGTCAAATACAACTAATGCCTCTTTAGATTGAACAATATTATGATATAAATATGAAATATATGTGTCGCAATATTATAATTTTGGATTGAACAATATTATGATATAAATCTGTTGTGATTAAGTTGGAGATAACCAAGTGTCGCAATAACGTGTTAACATAGAATATGAAATATATGTGATTTTCCACAGGAATATTTAATAGCCTCAAACTCATATCTTCGTAAAGTAGTGGTTGTCTTTGGTGAGAAGGTGGATTCATTCTTTTCTTCCAAGTCAAATGCAACTAATGCCTCTTTAGATTGAATAATATTATGATATAAATCTGAAATATGTGTCGCAATCTTATAATTTTGGATTGAACAATATTATGATATAAACCTGTTGTGAATAAGTTGGAGATAACCAAGTGTCGCAATAACATGTTAACATAGAATATGAAATATATGTGATTTTCCACAGGAATATTTAATAGCCTGAACATCACCAATCTGAACTTTATATGTGTGACATGAAATATCAAAAATATCTTACTCATGCATGTTAATGTAAATTTTTGTTGGTAACCTCATGGCCTTAAACTCATATCTTCGTAAAGTAGTGGTTGTCTTTGGTGAGGTGGATTCATTCTTTTCTCCCAAGTCAAATGCAACTAATGCCTCTTTAGAAAAATGTTTACCATATTGTAATAAATCGAGCATATTAGTGCTAGTATAGGCATCCCTGTTATGCACTTGAGGATGTCATTAAAAGACTCTGAAGCATTTGTTATCATTGTCTCATATCTAAATCCATTGTCATGGAAAAAACTCCACTTTGTCGAGTATTGCTGCACAAGCCAATCCATTATTTCTGTTTTAATGTTTCTGATATCTAACATGTAATGATTAAAAATATTGATATCATCGGTACTAACTACCAATCACATCTTTTGGCAAACTGTCTCTACATATAAAACACTCATGCTGCGAAGTGCTTTCTTGAAACTTTTGTGCAAATGTCAAAGGCAATGTTTGTTTGTTGCTCAAGGAAAAATTATAATAGTTCTAGAGTGGTGATTAGAGATGATACAAGAGTCTTGTATTGAAGAAATTGAAGGGATCATGTCACATAGGGTTTGCATAAACCAACATAATGATCATTACATTCTGACTCAACAACATCAAATGCTAGTAGAAATATGTTGTTCTTAACATCAATAACAACAGTGGTAAGTAATACACATTTGTATTTTTCCAACAAAAGACTCTCATTCACACTATAATCGGGCGACAGTGAACCCATTCGGAAATACATGGACCAAAAACACATAAAAGTTCGTAAAAACTGTTAAATGATGTGGCCCAAATTCTATAAATTGAACCTAGCATTAAAAACGAGATCACAGTCGTAAAATGGTAAAAGGAATGGTAAGACTCTTCCTAGCTTCCAAAAATTATCTTGATAGCCTCTTTTCAGGCATCCCATGCTTTAATGTATGATATTTTGATGTTAAAGTTCAATTCAATGCAATCAATGATCTCATTCGTCATATTATCCATCAGTTTTTGAATAAATTGAAGAATGAACAAAGAAATAAATTATGACGTACATTACCTGTGTCTAGTCATCAAATTAGGCTGATTAAAACTGTGTGGTGTCATTATAGTAGAAATCCTCCAAACAACCCTCAAACGTTTCCTGCAGGTAGCATGTAGGCTCCACTAACAAGATCTACAGGGGTGGTCTTGTTGCAGGCAAATTAATGTTAAATGGTATTTGAATTAATAACCTTAACTCAACATTATTGAGTATTGTCCACCCAAAAATAGTGCATTGTAGTTCGAAAAACCATTTCTTCTAAAAGCTTGAATGAAATAAGCCCTTCATAGGTAGATGTTATTAGTGGTATAAACATAATTTAATTTGTATTAGCCAATCATGTAATCAGAGTTAGAAGACAAAAAATATATATATACATATTCTCCCATGATTCCATTTACAAACTCTAAGAAAACCTGAAAATAGAAATATAAATAACATAAGATTTTCATTCTTCAATTAACAAGTCATTCCTTCACGGGCCATCCTTGATGGAAGGAGCATAACAGCACATCTCAATGCATAATATGTTGATTTCACGAGGGAAATTAGAACATACTCGCCGGGTTCGGAGCCGGAGTCGGAGTGTAAACCCGATCGTCGTCGAGTTAGAAGTCGTCGAGAGCCGGAATTGTCTCCGGATGAGGCTGATCACACGCAGATTCCGATTAGGGTAGGACGCTAGGTGAGCATGGGAAGTGAGTCGTGAGTGATAGATAGGAACATGATCATATTAGGTTTTTAGGGTTTGCCGGTTGGTATGAGTGATCAACTTAGCGGGGACAACCTTGCTGACAACTGTCACTGCTTGGTCCGCGATTTTGTCGATTTAAGAAAAAAATAGTCCATTTAAAAAATAAAACTATTTTAAAATGTTATTTAATAATTCTACTCCTAAAAAGAGTAAGAAAATTTTTATCTATTCAAACTCATTTGAAAAGTGTAGACTTACTAAACCTTGCCATTTATCGTAAATGAAAAATAACTTTTTAGCATTTCTTTCCTCTAAAAATACTTTTAATTATTATTTATTTATTTAATTAACCATGTAAACCCTCAATTCGCTATAATATCATCAATTGAAGGTGATTTCCAGATAGCAATGCAATTACATGGCAAGAAATAAAATCCACCTAACGGATTACTAATAAACGGTCCAGATGAACTGCTGAATGCATTTTGGACCCACCAAGAAACGGCTGTAGATAAAGGTCTCGTACCCCTTCCTTTCCCAAATTTGAAATACATCAAAATTTACCGTTGTAACCAAATCTTAGCCGTTAGATGCAATCCTCTCCAGATCGACCTAGGCGCTCCATTTCGACCGTTGGAGCTTTAAGACTATCTCCTCTCCTGTCCCCATCGAAACTTTGTAACGGCTCTCCAATTAGCAAAAAGCTGCCGTTTAAAAACTCAAATTGAACGTCCTCCCCCTCCCCCAACCTTCTTCCCATCACCAAGAAACTTTCCGTTCCATCCTCCTCCACCGACTTCAGTGTCTGGTATTCGCTTCACAACTCTTCAACAATGGCAGCTCAGAGGACTTCTTCACTTGTATCACCGGCAACNTGTCCCCATCGAAACTTTGTAACGGCTCTCCAATTAGCAAAAAGCTGCCGTTTAAAAACTCAAATTGAACGTGCTTCTCCTCCCCCTCCCCCTCTGCCTCCCCCAACCTTCTCCCCATCACCAAGAAACATTCCGTTCCATCCTCTCTTCCACCGACTTCAGTGTCTGGTATTCGCTTCACAACACTTCAACAATGGCTGCTCAGAGGACTTCTTCACTTGTATCACCGGCAAACATAACTATCTCTTCCGGTGGCAAGGGCGAAGGAGTTACCAATCGCAGAAGTATGGGACCAAGCAGCCCTGCCACCGGCCGGTCTTTCTCCACAACCAACCCCACCTCCCCAATCTCAGGTAAACTTTCAAGTGGCGGCGGAAGAAGGTACAGCACTGCTGAGGAAGCCGAGAGCACAGAATTCGTCCGCTACACGGTCCAAATCCCAGCCACTCCTGATCACCATCTTTCTTCGGTTGCACNACCTCCCCAATCTCAGGTAAACTTTCGAGTGGCGGCGGAAGAAGGTATAGCACTGCTGAGGAAGCCGAGAGCACAGAATTCGTCCGCTACACCGTCCAAATCCCAGCCACTCCTGATCACCATCTTTCTTCCGTTGCACCGGAATCAGTCCCATTCCCAGAAAGAAGCTACATTTCCGGCACCCTGTTCACAGGTGGCTTCAACTGCATCACTCGTGGCCATGTCATTAATTCTTCTGCAGACAGCCCCCGAGTTCTCAATCATGCTGGAGTCCTCTGCAGGACGATTGGATGCGACGGTGAGCCTTTCTTCGACAGATCGAAGCAACCCCCTTGTGAATGTGGGTTTACGATCTGTAAAGATTGCTACTTGGAATGCAATAGTAATGGAGGGAAGTGCCCTGGGTGTAAAGAGCCGTACAGGCTGAGTGAAGAAGAGGATTTAGAATCTGAAACAGAAGGGTGTCTTCCGTTGACATCCATGGCGGATTTTGGCATGGGCAGAAGACTGTCGATGATGAAGTCAGTGAAGGGCCCCGCAGATTTTGACCATAATCGATGGCTATTTGAGACAAAGGGAACTTATGGGTACGGGAATGCGGTGTGGCCCAAGGATGGGAATGGAGATGGAGGCGGAGCAGGAGGGTTTAAGGGATTTGAAGAGCCGCCCAATTTTAGTGCCAGGAACAGGAGACCGCTCACGAGGAAGGTTTGCGTTTCTCAGGCCATCATCAGCCCATATAGGTGAAATTCTCCTCTCGGTTAGTTTATTTCGAAATCATTTATTGGTTTAGATCTAACAATTTCAGATAGTTTTATCCGTTGGATATGACAAGATTGAGGCTTTTCAGGGGCCTCATCATTTCTATGTTTGGTACTTCGATCATATTTACTTGTTCCGTGTTAGCTTAAACACTCCATTTTTGAATCTGGTTGTTATGAGTTGATCTACTTTTGTAAAATTTTGTTTTTTTTTTTTTTAAACTTGGAAATTTAACATTGTTCTGCTTGACTGTTGTTATGGTTTGTAGTAATTTACTTACTCCATTTCTAGAAAGCTCAAGCTGCTTCTTAGACTTGCATGTCATTTTTCAAGCTAAAACAGAAAATTTGTCGAAGTATCCTAGTTTAAATTAAAACGGCAGACACATGCTGTTGCTATGCTTTCCTATTCAACTATTCTCAAAGAAAAACAAAATTCCAAGTGAAAACTGACAAGACTAGAGTAATTAAGCTATTTTTACATGTTTCGTTATTCTAATTTGAATTAAGCAACTTTTACGATATTTTTATAAAAATAATTATGAAATTATGCGTACAATCATATTTTTTAAGATTTATAAATTATTTCGACATGTTTAACCTAAATTAGAAATAAATATGTTTGTATCTCGAAATCATTAAAATGCAACATAGTTGAGAATAAAATTTAGTAATTTTATTGTGATCTTAAATATTTTGTTTTTGAAATATTATTCTTCCAAACAGAAGAATTTGAGTGATGATTGCCCAAGTTAATGAAGTAGATTACTGACCCACAATAGTTTCATTTCAGATTGCTGATCGTGATCCGCCTGGTAGCCCTGGGCTTCTTCCTGGCATGGCGAATTCGCCACCCAAACAACGAAGCAATCTGGCTCTGGGCCATGTCCATCACCTGCGAGCTCTGGTTCGCATTCTCCTGGCTCCTCGACCAGCTCCCCAAGCTCTGCCCTGTAAATAGANATTGCTGATCGTGATCCGCCTGGTAGCCCTGGGCTTCTTCCTGGCATGGCGAATTCGCCACCCAAACAACGACGCAATCTGGCTCTGGGCCATGTCCATCACCTGCGAGCTCTGGTTCGCCTTCTCCTGGCTCCTCGACCAGCTCCCCAAGCTCTGCCCTGTAAATAGGGCCACCGACCTCTCTGTTCTCAAAGAAAGATTTGAATCGCCGAGCCTTCGCAATCCCAAAGGAAGATCTGATCTCCCAGGAATCGATGTCTTCGTCTCTACCGCAGATCCTGAGAAAGAACCTCCATTAGTCACGGCAAATACTNAGAAAGATTTGAATCGCCGAGCCTTCGCAATCCCAAAGGAAGATCTGATCTCCCAGGAATCGATGTCTTCGTTTCTACCGCAGATCCTGAGAAAGAACCTCCATTAGTCACGGCGAACACCGTTCTCTCCATCCTTGCCGTCAACTACCCTGTCGAGAAGCTTGCCTGCTACGTCTCTGATGACGGCGGCTCCCTCCTCACTTTCGAAGCTCTTGCAGAGACTGCAAGCTTTGCGAAAGTTTGGGTTCCGTTTTGCAGAAAGCATGAGATTGAGCCAAGGAACCCAGAGGCCTATTTCAGCCAGACAAGAGACTTTCTCAAGAACAAAGTAAGGCATGATTTTGTGAGGGAGAGAAGGAGAGTAAAAAGAGAGTATGATGAGTTCAAGGTTAGAATTAATTCTCTTCCAGATTCCATAAGACGGAGATCTGATGCCTATAATGCTCACGAGGAGTTGCGGGCTAAGAAGAAGCATGAAGAGATGGGAGAAAGTCTCACCGAACCAGTTAAAGTCCCGAAGGCTATCTGGATGAGTGATGGTTCTCACTGGCCTGGAACTTGGTCATCAGCAGAAACGGAACATTCAAGAGGCGATCATGCAGGAATCATTCAGGTATATATATTTCTTTGGTGAAAGAAACTCATTCCTTACAGTCTGTACCATAAAAATCTCACCTTTATTGCATTTGTTCATAGGCAATGCTTGCTCCGCCAAACTCTGAACCACTGACGGGCACCGAGGCTAATGAAAATGGCCTCATAAATACCACAACGGTTGATATCCGTCTACCAATGCTGGTTTACGTTTCGCGGGAGAAGAGGCCGGGGTATGATCACAACAAGAAGGCTGGAGCCATGAATGCTCTGGTTCGAACCAGCGCAATCATGTCTAATGGTCCATTCATCTTAAATTTAGATTGTGATCACTACATTTACAACTCCCAGGCTATGAGAGAAGGAATGTGCTTCATGCTTGACAGCGGAGGCGATCGTGTTTGCTTTGTTCAGTTTCCCCAGAGGTTCGAAGGAATCGACCCTAATGACCGGTATGCAAATCATAATTTGGTATTCTTTGATGTTACTATGAGAGCCATGGATGGCTTGCAAGGTCCTATGTATGTTGGCACTGGATGCATTTTTCGTCGGACAGCGCTTTATGGGTTTAGTCCTCCTAGAGCAACAGAGCACCGTGGCTGGCTCGGGAGAAGGAAGATTAAGCTTTTTCTCAGGAAACCAACAATGGGTAAGAAGACTGACCGGGCTGAAGCTGAGAACAACGAAGAAGAAGAGGATGATGATATTGAGTCCTCCTCCCTTCTGCCGAAGAAGTTTGGTAATTCAGCAATTCTCGCAGCATCAATCCCAGTAGCAGAGTATCAGGGGAGGCTGCTTCAAGACTTGTCTGGAGTTCATCAAGGTAGGCCTGCAGGCTCCTTGGCAGTGCCCCGTGAACCCCTTGATGCCTCCACAGTTGCAGAGGCCATCTCAGTGATATCCTGCTTTTACGAAGAAAAGACTGAGTGGGGAAGACGAGTAGGATGGATTTATGGTTCTGTGACAGAGGATGTTGTTACCGGTTACAGAATGCATAACAGAGGATGGAGATCAGTGTACTGCGTCACTAAAAAGGATGCATTTAGGGGAACAGCACCAATTAACCTGACTGACAGACTACACCAGGTTCTCCGTTGGGCTACTGGTTCAGTTGAGATCTTCTTCTCAAGAAACAATGCACTGTTTGCATCGAGGAGGATGAAGCTTCTTCAAAGGGTGGCCTACTTCAATGCAGGAATGTATCCCTTCACTTCCATTTTTCTGCTCGTATACTGTATTCTTCCAGCAGTATCCCTCTTCTCAGGGCAGTTCATTGTCAAGTCATTGAATGTTCCGTTCCTCATATTTCTATTGGTGATCACCATCACTCTCTGCCTGCTTGCTCTGCTGGAGATCAAGTGGTCAGGAATTACACTCCATGAATGGTGGCGAAACGAGCAGTTCTGGGTCATTGGAGGGACCAGCGCACACCCTGCAGCTGTGCTTCAAGGGCTTCTGAAGGTTATTGCTGGAGTTGACATCTCTTTTACTTTGACTTCAAAGCCAGCAAGTGATGAAAACGATGATGAGTTTGCAGAGTTGTACTTGGTAAAGTGGAGCTTTTTGATGGTGCCGCCAATCACGATCATGATGGTTAACATGATTGCCATAGCGGTTGGGTTTGTGAGGACTGTTTACAGCGAGTTTCCTCGATGGAGTAAGCTACTTGGGGGTTCTTTCTTTAGTTTCTGGGTGCTTTGTCATTTGTATCCTTTTGCTAAGGGGTTGATGGGGAGGAGGGGGAAGATGCCAACAATCGTTTTCGTCTGGTCAGGGCTGATCTCAATTGTGCTTTCACTTATGTGGGTTTATATCAGCCCTCCAGCAGGCGGAAAGAACGAGTACATGAACTTTTAGTTTTTTTGAAGAATGAATGACGAAGATAAATAGAGCTATCAGCTTTTTTTTCGTGCTAAGTAGAAGTAAAACATATGTAATGAACATATGAGATTGTTTGTTTGTGCGAAGTAGTAGTAATACATGTTAGAGCCTTTTCATGTAATGAATCCTGTAACTTGCATGAATTTAGGCTCTAAAACAATTTGTTGAATAGATGAAGATAAATAGAGCTTCTATTTTTTTTTGGTTTACATGAAGTCCTGTTTACATGAAGAAGTCTGATTTTATGTTGAGAATGTTTTTATTTATTATTTTTTTGGTTTGCATGAAGTTTGATTCATGTAATGAACACATGATTTAGAGATTTTGTTTGTGCGAAGTAGCAGTAATACATGTTTAGAGCCTTTCATGTAATGAATCCTGTAACTTGCATGAATTTAGGCTCCAAAACAATTTGTTGAATGATGAAGATAATAGAGCTTTTTTTTTTTTTTTTTTTTTTTTT
>JXCR01126521.1:37802-90433 GCA_002079205.1 Phalaenopsis hybrid cultivar | reverse complement strand
TTTTTTTTTTTTTTTTTTTTTTTGGATTGGTTGTTTACAAGAAGTCTGAAGAATTCATGTAATGAGATTGTTTTTTTTTTTCTGGGTTTACATGAATTCATGTAAATTGAAAATGTTTTTTTTTTCTTTTTTTTTGTTTACATGAAGACTGATTCTTGTAATGAACACATTGACATTTTTGTTCGTGCTAAGTAGCAGTGAAACATGTGAGGAACACATTATACGCGATTTGCGTTTATGCTAAGTAGCAGTATGAGCCTTTCACGTCATGAATCCTGTAACTTGCATGAATTTAGGCTTGAAAACCATATCAATTTGTTGAATGATGAAGAAAATAGGTCCATCAGCTTTTTTTTTTAATTAATATTTTGATTTAGATAAAGTTTGATTCATGTAATGAACACAATGAGATTGACGTTCATGGCCAAGTAGCAGTAATACATGCTAGAGCCTTTCATGTAATGAATCCTGTAACTTCAATGATTTAGCTGTTGCTTCTCATTTTCAACTCGCTATTAATGATTTAAGAATTCCCTGCATCGAAGGTTTACAAATTGTCGCATTCTCAGCCTCCTTCCTCTCTCTAGTTACCGGCATTTGGGTTTGCCGTATCCTGCTCGCTTTTTGAAAGAAGTTGAACAAACTGATGAGAATTTTTTGGACTCGACATACAAAATATCCGAGAATTGATAAGGGCAATAATGAATTCTCAAGTGAGGTGCAATTGCAGCCTGTGGGTTTAGCGTCTTTGGAAGCATCTTTTCTTTTCTGCCTACATTTTGGCCCTCTGATGGCTCCAAGGATTTTCAAATTATGTCCATATGGTTCACTTCTGAGCCCTTTTCTCCAGTTCTTCTCAGTAGAGGGTTTTGTTTAGTGTTGCTTTACTACATGATAGTTTTGTAACCTTTGATGAGATGTTTTCTAATTTATTTCAATGGGAGTTTTGGAAGCCCTGCACATATATGTTGTAAGTCCGCTAGGTCACGAGTTTGAATCCCCCCGTGTGATACTTGAATATTTAGCAAACCTAAGGATTGCAGTTACATCCACTTTTTTTAGTTTCATGACCTCTGATGCCAGTCCTGCTCTGCCATTTTTAGATGGCACAGCTTGGTGCCACGTCTCCAACAGTCATTAGAACGTAGTCACATCCGTGTTACTAATGTCCATCAATAAACATGCAGATCATTAACTTCTACCCTATGAAGTTTGCCAAGTATACTACTCCAGCCTGCCAAGCCATCATTACGCTCCGCCTTACTGAGTCGGATCATAAGATTATTTGGCTGACTGCACATTGCTGATGATTATTACTAGAGCATGCCCCAATTATATAGCTCACCCTCCACGACTGAGAGTCGAGCACAACAAAAAGGATCAGAGTACAGTGCTTCTTCTCAAAAAAATAAATTAAAATAAAAATAAAAAAATAAATTGCTCCTACGATTGTTTGAGCTTTACTATGGGCACGACAGTTAGCAAGGTAGATTAAGCCAGTACTCACTGATGGGGGCCTGAGCACAGAATTAATCTCTCGCTCTCTCTCTCTCTCCAAACACAAATTTTCCCGCCTTTTCGTACCATTCCTATCTGGTCCAATGCATTCAATTAATCCCACTTTTGGGATGAATAAGTCGGATCTGACTACCAATGGCAATATAAATTGAATGAACATGCAGAAAACACATTATTTTCTAGACATTAATTAGAAATAAAGTGTAGAATTTCGAAGTGCTAGATTCAAATACTCAAACTTACCAAAAAGAAATAATAATAATAATAGTAGGGTTAATGATGGGCCCAATTGCAATCTAAGAACATTTCAACCAAGGGATAAAATAAAATAAAAAATTAAAATTAACTCACTTGTTACCTGAATTTTTATAATGACGCTTTCAAGCTGAAAGAATATATATCCTAATCAAAGTATACAAAATAAAAGGCAAAAAACATGTGGAGTATATACAACTAATTGATAAAAATGGGATTAGTAATGCATTAGTGAGATGAAGGTTTCACATTTGTACAAATCTATGAGTTTTAAGGAGAGAAACTTATCTTGCAATGTATTGCATTCTGTAAACCTCAATCACCTAACGAGATAACAACAAAGACATCATCAAGGGACCACTTTCTCCGCTCCATCTTCTGAGGAGGATTTATTATTGCTCGATCTGCATTGGCCAGACGGTACCCAATTACTATCTCATGCCTCTCCCGACCCCTAACCATAATTTCGTAGAAACCTAGCTCTTCTTGTTCATATAGATAATATTCTGCTGGACGAATACAAAGCTCATTTCCCTGAAAAAATGGCACAAATGTCAAGCAAAAGGGAATTTTATTTTAATTGTTTGGAAGTATAACTTGTGCTATTAAAGGCGATTTAAAGTTACATTGTAACGATAATCACAAGGGATAATTGATGTAGAAGTGAATTTTCCAAGACAAATTAGATTCACAAGATGCAACTAGTACTTTATTTTAAATGGTTTTAACTACGGCAAAGCCTGAACTGCAAATAAGTAAAAGCCCCCCCTAGACTCAAAATTTATAGCAAACCATGTGAGTTACTCCTCAAAAAACTGCAGCACTGGCTAAGTTCCAGCAGCATACGGTGGTAGCTAGAGTTATTAAAAAAAAAAACTCATTATTCGTGATTAACTTATCTTCATATAATTATTATCTGTTAATTTAACTTAACTCTCTCTCTCTATATCTATCTATATATATATAGATATATAGATATATATATATATATATATATGTATGTATATATATATATATGTATGTATATATATATATATGTATGTATATATATATATATATGTATGTATTGATTGGAGTCCTGATACAAAACTGTATCGGCACACATGCAATTTTTTCGAGTAGGTGAGACCTCGTACGAGAGATGTTGCTCCAACATAGAAAATAGGGCAAAAACCTGTTTATTATTTAGTTACGAACCTAAAACCTAATTTTAGGGTTTTTATTTTGGCAAGAAGGCTAAGGTAGAAGAGAGAGGAAATTTTCACGTACAATAGCAGAATTCAATAACAAATTTATTTATTTATTTTGTCAACCCTAGGTTAAACCATAATTATAAAAAAAATGATTTTAGGTATTTATTTTTAAAAATAATTTGAAAAAATCCTTTATGAATATTGCTATAATTTACTATGATTATAATAGTATTACAATAACAAAATAAAATTATTTAATTGGATTTGGCGAAAATAATTATTGATCGGATGGATAAAAAATCTTAGACGTAAATGCTTGTGTTGACAATAATTTCAAACTTCAAAAAGAAAATATATTTTGGCGGAAGAACAATTGGAGGAAGCAACAAGGTGGAGGTGGCAGTAGGAAAAATAGTCCGGAAGGGTTGTTTTTCCTCCGAAGATAAATATAAGATACAGCAGGAACACCACTTGCCTTTGGATACTGTCCTAGAAGGGAAGACTTGGAGATGTCGACAGCTAGGGCTATCAAAAAAACTCGTTCGCGAATAGCTCGTGTTCGGCTTATTAAGTAACTCATGTTTTGTTAGTTGTTACGTAAATGAGCCGAACACGAACAAATTCTTTAAGCTTGAATTATAAAGGAGTCGAACAAGAACAACTCTTTGTTAGTGTTCAACTTGTTTTAGCATGAAATAAAAAATTACATATTTTATTTATATAATATTATATTATATATATTATTTATATAACAATATATTATATATAGTTATATCTAAGTTTAAATCATAACAACACATGTGATCATGCGGTTCTGTGTCTTTTATTGCACAGAGTTGATGCAGGTTCAAATCAAACACCCTACATCTATTTTTTTCAAATTAATTTTAGCGAGTCAATTTCAAGTTGACCACAAGCCAAACACACAAGCATAAATATTTAAAACAAGTCGAACACAAACAGAATGCTCACGAGCTGATTTTTAACACAAACAATTTCGAACGAGCTACATGAGTCAAGCCTGAGCTTGCTCAAGCTCGGCTCGTTTACAACCCTAACAACAGTTGTCCTAATAGAAAACTCACAATAACTAAATCTAAAACACAAGAATTGCCTACACAAGTGTTAGATTGCAAGGATTAGATCCCTCTATGGAAAGAAAGTGTCAATCCCTCATGAAAGATTCTATTGGCTCTTCCCGGTCAAAGCAAAGTTGGTCTAGAATAAGGAATCGCAAGTGCATCTCCCGAGGCTTCTTTACGCTCCATCATCAAGTAAACAGGTATTGATTTTAAGTAGAGTTTTGAGTTGATTCAAGTAAAATATAATACTCAACATAAATTAAAGTTTATTCACTAACTAAGAATATCATTTATATTAATATATTTAAGAGATATTTACAAGTGTGTTATTAAATAAAAAAATATAAAATATATATATATATATATAATGCAATCATATGTATGCATACAGTAGCTATCTGTCATGTAATTAGTGGTCCTAGTATGTATGTATTCATATAAATGTATGTGCTTATATGAATGTATATATATATGTACACAAACAGATACTGTGTGTGCGTAACATTATGTGTGTGTGCGCACGCGAGCGTACTGTGGTATGTTGTTGGTAGAGCAACCTCTCTGAAGTGGTAAGTCCCTCAGGTCACGGTTTTAAATCCTTCATCATATAGGGTGCAGTACTCGAATATTAAACACGCCTAGGGATGGACGGGGCTCGTCTAATAGCCTTCGATCATTCCTTCTCAAACATATTTATATATTATATATCTGTGTGTTTGTTGTTGACCTCATTTTTTGCGACGTCTTAGTTTCTTACTCCCTTAACCCAAAATCTAGCCTTAGGAGTTCTTATTGACAATCCTAGTGGACTAGCAATAGAGCCCACCTCCCGTAGGACTTCAAGCCACTTCTTGACTCATTTTTGTGAAGAACTCGCATGACTGGTTCCAAGCACTAAACTTCCAGTTGCAAGGGCTAAGGACCAACATGTAAAGGGCCCGGAAATGTGTTTCCATAGGATCAAACAGCCTTAGGTGAACCCTTTGTGACTCGATTACTCGAAAACGCCACAATTCACGCACTCACTGCACCACACACGACTTTGACTTGAATCGACTCGCCCGTCACCGAACTGGTTTGGACGACCCTGGATGACTAAATGGACCGCGCCGACGCGTCCGGAACGTCAACTTTAGCAAAGGACACCCATATTGCTAGGGTTGCACGCGCGCAGATATGGCACGGAAATCGATGCACGATTTTTTTTATTTTTAATTTGCGGGGTGCGGGCTTGAACTCAACCCAGGTTCAACTCAGGTTCGATTTGGGCTGGACTCGGGCTGAACAAGGTTTAAACGATTTTGAATTTTAAATTTTTAAATTTTTAAATTTCAAATTCATCATTTTAATTTTATCTTAATTTACTGTTAAAACTTTCCATTTGAACTCAACTACCTAAATGGAAGTCTTTTAATTCCCCGCCAAGGTAAATGTAACGGCTCTTTTGATTAATTCGGCCCGCTCCTATTCTAAAAGAAAATGTCAGCTTCTTCCTCGAGAGAGAGACACGATTCTCCTCCTCTGTTCGATCCTGCACTCAATTGGCTCCCACCTCCCCCGCACGAAGCCGCTCGCACCTTCCCCCTGCTCGCCTCTGCTCCTCGACAAAAAAAAAACCCTCGGCCCGCTCTCTCGAGCGCTTCCTCCCTGCGCCCGAAAACCTTCCATTCGAGCCTTCAGACATCACTCGCCCCAGCCCGCTCGACGAGCCGCTCTCCCTCTCGCCTCGCGCCTACCTGAAGCTCTCGATCCCGCCTTCCACGCCGAATTGCCCGCCGTCTCTCCTCCCTCTGCATCGAACCAAAGCCCCCGCTCCTCCGCTCGTCTTCTCCCCGCCTGGCTTGCTTCTCCGTCTCCCGTATCTTCCCCGCAAAAGCCCGCTCTCTGTTCGATCCCGTCAAACGCACCGAAGCCGCACATCGTCCCCCACTCGACCCTCACTTCTCCCGCTCCTCTTGCGCCTCACCCACGCCTCCTCTGCGAACAGAAATCCTAGCCTTCCACATCGCCTCCAAGGAAACCCTTAATCGACCCTGCCTTTCCCTCTCGATCCTGATTCGCCTTAAACCATTGTTGTCCCAATTGAATTTTCAACGATCGACGTTAGCAAGGAGACAGTGACGAGATTGCAACGAATACAGAGCCGACCTTCTTCTACTTCTCTTCGCTCAGCCTCTATTCCTACTCGGAGGTATGGTTGCATATGTACTTTTGTTTCGATTACGTCTTGAACTGACTCAGATGACAGGCATGATATTCTTGCAATCTGCATTTTTTTTAATGAGTAATTCAAGTTTGTCACTGTTTGCTTCTATATTCCTTGGAGATTAAAGAAATTTGTGACATTTTATTGGCTCATGCATAAACTGATAATGATCATTGTAACATGTATTTCAACATCATTTCGGCAGGTGAATTATGTTGGTTTATACTAGCATTGATGATTTGTCTTCTTGGAATTTATAACTACTTACATTTGAATGCAAAAGATGATCATCTATGGGCTGAATAACTTTGATAAATTTCACTTTTTTTTAGTGAATCGTATTGAATGTTATTAGTCCTTTGCACCTTTAATGACACATGTTCTTTAGACAGTGATTTATCATTATAAATGTCTCTTGCAAATTTATAACATTGTGTGTAATTACATAATAAAGTACATTGAATTTGAAAGTTGGGCAGTTCATCCCTTGGTTTTGGCATGACATGTCTATTTCTATAATACTACAGCAAGTCATGTCATTGATTGTTTCGATTTAGTGTTTTGTTCTCAAACACCTACAAAAAGGCAATTTTTGTTGAAGTTTTGCCTACTGTTTTTGGGGTTGAGTTTAACAACTTTATTTACTATTTTGAGGCTGGATTTAGAGAGCTTTATCTACTGTTTTGGGTTTTACTTAATTATCATTTAAACGTTTCTTTTTAGGTCGATTCACTTGTTGTTTTCCTCCTTTCAACTTTGCTAGTTTTAGAGGTTGGTCGACCTCTTCCTTATTTTGTTTTATTCATTTTTAAATGGTTAAGTCATAAAGATGGGGATTGATGATTTAATTAATTGAAAGATATAGAAAACCTCAAATCACCTTAAGCATAAGTTAAAGTGTAGGTTTCTTAGAACTTTAAGTGCACACCATAGGTGAGAGTCCATCCACCTAACCCTCAGTGTAGGCTTCCTACACTTTAGAAGCGCACCCTAGGTGAGAGCCCATCTACCTAGTCCTCGGTTTAGGCTTCCTATACTTAAGTACACACCCTAGGTGAGAGTCAATCTACCTAATCCTCAGCATAGAGTTCCTAGTTTTTAGGAGCACACCCTAGGTGAGAATTCATCCACATAGTCCTCAGTGTAGACCTCCTAGACATTATGTGCACACCCTAAGTGAGAGCACATCCACCTAGTCCTCAGTGTAGGCTTCCTAGAGCTTAAGTACACATCTTAAGTGAACATTCATTCACCTAATCCTCGAATGCACAGTGAAACTAGACACTTGACCCTAATTCACAAACTGACTATGGCACCAGGATGCACCGAGACGTGAACCATGCTTCCTTAATAAAATCAACAGGTGAAATTCCCTCAATGACTTAACCTACAATAAAATCCAGTGCATCGGGATTTGAGTTTGGATATTACATTCAAATCCTCCTTGCAATTAGGGAAATTTGTTAACGCCACATATAGATCATAGGACTATGTGAATCTAGGGTCTAAGTGGCGAGGGCGATGACGACATTGCTTATGTGTGCTTAAACGAGGGATACGAAGTGAAATTATTAAAATAATATCTCTTACCTCAAGGATCTTCAATAAGGGAGAGGGAATGACCTATGATACTATTCGCTGATTTTTTGTGGGATCGTTGCCCCCGACACTCTTAGGTTGTCAGTAGCTTTAGCACGATTAGAGTGACTAGCCTGTGGACTATATGACTTTACAAAAATATTTACGAAAATAAAACAAAATCTCTTTTGTATGATTAAAAAAACTCTGCATAAAAAAGACTAAAATAATAACTTTTGCATGAAAATCTTTATATAAAAATTTATAAAGGTCCACGGCTAGTCACTTGGATTGAGGTTATGGACTGTCTTCTGTAGATTGTTAGGTCGGTAACTCCTGTTTAAGATCGGGTAGCACACAGCCCAGCTCTGAGCCCCCCACTTTCACCAAGGTCTTATACCTAGTCCTAATATTTCATATGTGGCTAAGGGTTTCTTTTGCTCGTGATTTTTACAACTCTTTTTTCTGACTTTCATGCTGGGTTTTCTTGTTTTACTTATTTTTCTTGCAAGTTTATTTAAATCTGCTACAAATTATATTATGTTTGCAACGTTAATCGCACAACAGTAGCAGATGCCCAGGTACGTTTTTACAGTTTATCTACAGCATTTTACTTTACTGCAGTTTACCTTTCAAGTATCTTTTATTTACCTGCAATTTGATTATTCTGTATGCAAAACCAAACATTGAAACCAAAACTGTGAAGCACAAATCATCAATCTCAAACACTTAAACCCGGAGCCGTCGTGACGATAGGAGCGTTGAGCCAACTTTGTGGACAGCACGACGATGAATTCAGACCGAGCAGCAAGAGAATCTTCTTCAACATTATCTCTTCCTTAGCATAATAACAACTCATAGGACTTTGAGGTAGCTCGCTTAGAGCGACTTAAATCCTCACCCTCTTTTAGGCCCCTGCACAATCATGTTATGCAGTGTAAGTCCTAACTCGCCTTAGGTTCCGAGATTGTCGTGTGACACGACGTAAACCCTCTTATCTCTGCAGGCTATTTGCATAATCGGGTATTATGCAAATGTAAGTCTCAAATAATAAAATTGGCAGGATTGAACTATCAAATAACATTTCTAAAAATGCAGCCACACAGTATGATAGTTTGGGAAGTCACTCACTGGGGATTCTCCTCAAGATCTATGACATCCGTTACCTTTTTTTTTATTTAGACTCCTGAAATAACTGTTCATATTTGAGCCACTCTCACTTGCCTTTTTCCACGTCCTACCGTGAAAACTTAAATTTTGAAATCTTGAAGACTAGAACCACTGATCATTATCGACAGTTTTCTCAATTGACTATAGCCATTTGTGATGTAATTAACTTAAGGGTTTGCCTCTATAGGGAACTTGAAACCCAGGTAAAATAAACCCTATTTAATCTTTGTATTAGATAGGGAAACTTGTTGGTCATACATAAAAATGTTCGCAGACCAAATGGATGTCACAAATCTCTTAATTTGCAGGGTTGGGTCTATCGCCGAGGTCTACACTTATCTTTCGGGAGGGTGTAGTATTCGCGGTATCGGACACGATTATGCAAACTTTTGGACGAATGAGATCCATTTGGTCTCATTTTTCGAAAATTAAAACATACTGTTTTCAAAACCCAAACTATATATCTATTATATTAAATTAAATTTCAAAAATTATTTTCTTTTTTCATATTTTTCAAACCAATAAAAAAAGTTGACCGACATTTGCATGGACACATGCTCGCATCATAGGTGGCACACAAAAAAAAAGTACATATATCACATATCAAGTTAATTTCGAGTTAAATCAAATATATTTTAAACAAAAAATTTACAAGTTAGAGCACATTGATTTTGATTTCAAGCCTATAAAAATTGAATGGAATGTAGAGCAAGTTTAACTTTCAAAAATAATTACAAGCCCTAGAAGTAAACTAAAGGAAATGAAAATCCTAATATTAGATTATGAAACTACGTCTACTACATAAGAATTTTGATCCCCATTATCATTTCCTTTCACTCATTTCTAGCATCCAAACACAAAATTAGTAGAGAAACATTTTTTTATTTTTCAAGATAGAGGGGATGTACAAACATATATTAATTATAGAACTAGACTTAATGAAAAAAAAATAGTAATAAACAAAGAAAGGAATTCCCGACCTTTTTTACCGAATTTGGCAGGATATAATAATGTGATGGGTAATAATATAATAAAATTGGAATGCATTAAGAAAAAAATATGTCAATATTATGTTTAAGTAATAAAAAATATGTATGATGGTTACCTATTGCGCAAATGAGGAAATACCACCATCAGTACATCTTAATAAATATTTTGCATTGAATTCATATCTTTTTGTATTTGCAATGGAAACACTAATAAAGATATTAAAAAAAGAGACGTCTCAGTGTATGATTTTTAAAAATGGCATAGCTGTAATAGATAAGGCCAATATTGAAATAAGTATAAAACTATAAAAAGGGAGAAATGTTCAGAAGAAAGTGGGAATTCAATTAATAAAATTAAAATTAAGTACAAAATATACATTTAATGGGTATAAATAATAACTTATTTACTAACGCTATTAAAAGATAGAAGCAATAACAAAATGTAATAGATTTAAATATCTTAAATATATTAGTCAAAAAATATTTAAGGATCTAGATGATATCTATAGTTAAAGTTGGATAGTTAAAATGGAGCATAAAAGTACTAAGTGAAAAAGAAAAAGACTTGAGGAGACTTGAAAGGGAAAAAATTATAAAATTCTGTTAGATAGTGGTATTGTGAGTGTTATCAGTATAAAAATCATCGATAGAAAATAAGAAAATATTAAGATGAATATCTGGCAAAATTAGCAGATCATAAAAAAATTACAATATGAAAGGAATTGACTAAAATAGCATCTATTGAAGATAAAATCATAGAAAATATAATTAGGTGTTGAGCACAAAAGGTAGAATAGTGGGGGGGTGGGGGCGGAGGCGGGGCCAAGAAGTGTAACAAAGTGAAAACTTGAATATAAATTTTGCCAATTTGCATTAAATTGGCTCAGCACACAAAATATTGAATTGGATTGAAGTTATGCAGAACAATTTATGAAAAGTAGGTTTAACATCAAAATTAATACTTTGGAGTGTGATATATTATTTTAGTAAGTTTTAGGTGTTACAGCATTAAGAATTGTATTGTAAATTTGTAAGTCATGGCATAATTTTAACCATGCGGAACTAAAAATATTCATAAACAAAACTTCTGGATTTTTTCCTAAGCTGAAATTCAGCAGTACCATGACAAAAAGAGAAATTTAAAAAGATTTCTGAGCCATAGAAAATCAGGTCATGCCACATAAAGTTGAGAAAATCAAAGTTGTAGAATTAATATACAATCATACAAGAAAATATTATACAAATGTTAGCATTACTATATAATCCTTCGTTTGTCAACGCTATCATTAAACGCCAGTCTCTTTTACAAGGAGTATTACCAAAATTCTATAAACAGGTTAAGCATGGGTGAGAAAAAAGGTGCTGCATGAAAATACTTTTTAAGAATTTGGGGACAATTTTAACAGTACGAATCTGGGAAACAACCAAAATATTTGTTATTCATGCAACTTTTTTTTTTCAATTTGTTCAGAACAATAATAAAATGATTCAGTTGCAAGAAGTACCTCTTCAGCAAAAAGCTCCTCAAGAACTCGATTAATCTGCTTGTCCTCAGCTACCATGGCAAGTGCCATGCTAACTAGTTCATTTGATAGGACATAGTCACTGATTCTAGATACAGAAACAAGATTCCTAGTTCTTGAATCCAAAATCTCGCTTATAATGATAGACTTGTCTGAAGCCTGCTGCATCTCCCGGATCCAGGAGCTGTGTNTGAATCCAAAATCTCGCTTATAATGATAGACTTGTCTGAAGCCTGCTGCATCTCCCGGATCCAGGAGCTGTGAGAAAAACCTGAATACCGTAGAGCTGTTGATTTCTCTTCTTTAGAGGGAAGGCGCTTTGACTGAAAAAAAAAAGTGTAAGAACATATGAGTAGTCCTGTAAAAAAGATCAGAAATAACTGGCAATATTTTTTTTTCTCTAGCTCTCTGATATCTGATTTTACCCAATTACAGCCTGAAAGTTGAGGCCGCAAGACCTTGACTAAGAAAATCTTACATAAAAATTTTTCATTGGGAAAAAACATCAGATCTCAGAATATAGGTGTTTCATGATTCCCCAAAAAGAAGAGAGAGAGAGCAGCTAGCGAATGACGTAACATTTGATTAACAGAAATATTAGAAAAAAACATATAATGACCAATAGTATTTTCACCAATTCTAATATATGAACTATTTGCAGGTTTGCACTACTACTAGATATGCAAAATTAGACAAACAAATGTGAAACTGTCCTGGCTAACTAAGTCAATATAGGATCCTGGGTAAGAGATATTTGGAGCTCATTGATGTGGAATAGGCATGACAGCAAAAGAAAAAGTAGAAATGCAGTTTTCACATGCAATTTTGAGATCTTTCATGTATAGGAGGATGAAAATAACACAGAAAAATTCTAATCCCCACGCCAAAATTTCATTCTACTGCACCCATTTTTTCCGGCGAGCGTGGTGATTATAATTTAGATTAGCATATAAAAAATGTGTTTCCCCGTCTACTTAATCTCCAATCTCATATATATATACGACATTTTCCCTAGATAATTCCAAACTTACAGAACTTCATGCTTTTGCATCTTCTCTATTTAACCCATCATTCTCAAAAAATCCCCTACAATTCTGGTCTCAAGATGAGCCTGTCGTAATTATTGAAACAATTAATCCTTCACTAATTATTAGAGTGTGCCCTATGAAGTACAACTCTGAAGATTAGATTCAAATTCAAGAATTACTAAGCCTTAGATTAATAGAAGCCAGTAATTGTTCACATAGCAGTCCAACCTTTTTAGTAAGAAATCATTTTGAACAAATTAGAAGAAAAGCAAGGATGATGATTAACTATAAAAAACTTAATAATAACCCTAAATTTGATGACTATTTATTACCAAATAAAGAGGTATTAATAAATCATATTAAAACGGCTAAATAGTTCTCTAAAATTATAAATCTGGATTTTGACAAATTATGATGCACCAAATAATAGAGAATTTACCGTCTTTAGTACCCCACGGGATCACTATCAATAGAATGTTATGTCTTTCGAGTTAAAAAATGTTACACAAATATTTCAAAGACGAATTGATACTATCTTTAATGAATTATCACATTGTTGTCTTAGTTATGTAGATGATATTCAAAAATTTAGTCAAATTATTTCGCAATCATTATTTTCACAAAAAGCCAAAAAATTGAATAGCCTTCAGCAAAACAAAAGCTCTCTTCGTGACTAATACTATTGAATTCTTATGATTTATTATAGATAAATGTGCTATTGAATTACAAGAACATGTTTTAAAAAAAATTAATTATTTTAAAAAAAATTAATAATCAAAAAGATCTACAATGCTTCTTAGGATGTATCAATTATGCCGAGGTATTTATCAAAAATCTTCCTGAATTAAGAGCTCCTTTACAAAAGAAATTATGAAAAAATATAGTTTATCCTTCGGATGAAAAAGATCAAAAAAATTTACAGCTGATTAAAGTCATATGTAAAACTCTTCCAAAATTATATTTACCCATACCTGATGACTATTTCATTATAGAAGCTGACAGTTCTGAATTAATTTGTGGAACAATCTTAAAAGCTTGACATAATGATATTGAAATTTTGTGCAGATACAGCTCAAGTATGTATACAACAACCGAATAAAATTATCATATTAATAAAAAGAAATTATTAACAATAAACAAGACAATTAAGAAATTTGAGATATTCTTGAATGAAACATTTTTAGTTAGAAAAGATAAAAAAACTACCATCTCAATTATTAAGGAAAAAATACTAGACTCTTGCCTAACAAAAGAATAATAAAATGACAGTTGGTTCTCTACTTACACTTTTGATATAGAATATATCGAAAGAAATGAAAATGCTCTTATCGATATTTTGACACGTGAATTATGCAGGAAATAAATACAGATAATGAAAGTATGAAAATTTGTGACATAATCGATAAAACCGATAACAAGTCTAATCCATACTTGAACAATTACTTAAAAATTTTTTAATTACAAATTTGAAAATTAGAATGTGAGATTACATATGGCAACAACATTTTAAAGGAATTATTGAAAGTAAAAAATTATCTGACTAGAGAAATCCAGGATGATGAATTCCCTTCAATATCTGAATAACAAAAAATACGATATTTTACAAATCTCAAAATTACAAAAGAAGCAATTGCCTCTTCAAGTAAAGATCTAAAAGATTTGTAGATCTTGAAACTTCAAAAACGTGTCACTTCTTAAAAAAAAATGTCTTCGTATGCTAAGGTATTGCAAAATACATTAGTTAACTCTACAAAGAATATTAAAGAGATTCGATGAATGACAACAATTATCTCTCTACGATGAGAGAATTAATTCTCAAATTTTATCTCAAACAGCTGAAAATATCTAAGTCGTATAAATATACGGGAACACAGATTCCAAAATTACTTTTGAATTATATACATGTGTCTTAATATGTATGATTTATTTAGAAGATAAAAATCTTCTAAAGGAATTACCAAAACAAGTTGCTGATGTCGTAGAAACATTCCACCTAGTTATCAAGCATTGGAATATTTATATAAAATTATATCAATTTATCCCGAATCAAGAGAATGAAATATCTCATTCATACAGATTGAAATTAGTAGCAAGCTTTATACTCCCAAATATAAATCGATAGTAATATTATCTCAAAGATCTAAGACTAATAATTTATACCTAAACTAAAAACCTAGATCTAACCAATATTTGGATTTATCATTGTTCACAAAACAAATTCATATGCAATCATTGCATGCAGACAACGCGCAAAATACATGAGGTAATATACCATAAATGGGTCTATTTTTAGTAAAAATGTTGTAGCGGTCAGCAAGGAAGTCAAACAATTATTCTGTCAAAAATTTAAAAAAAAAACATAAATGTATGTATTGCTAGAAGTGATACGCTACAAGGGACACAAGAAAACTTGATGTCATAAATAATGAAAGCTAGTTATAATAATATTATGGTATTTTATTTCTACTTCTTCTAGCCACGCTTAGTATAGGAAACGAATTAAAGCTGTGTTTTGTATCTCTGAAGTGATTATATAGAGTTGTGGTCTGTTAAGAATCTAAATGATCTTTTTGAGCCCTAATTTTCTCTAGAAAGCTACTGAGAAAAATATAATATGAACTAGAGATATTAAGGTAAAATCCTAGAATAAGAAGAAACAACGTAAGATAATATTAAGATAAACTAATTGCTGGAATATGTCGAGAAGATTTTATTTAGCCGCACTAGCAGACACACATAATTAGATTATAAGAGGTAAAGTTAAGAAGAAAAAAAAAGACTTGCTTATTTTGTTTTGTCTCTTACTCTCTAAAGAATATTCTAGAGAATATAGCATTAAATAGGTCGGAAAATGCATCATTAGTCATCATGGTTGATGATTTCTTCCATTATTTGCAGCATAGCTTTAATAATCGTACTGAATGAGCTGGAAAGTTTCTTTTCTGATAAGTTTTATCATAAAGTTAATTCCTTTAAGATAAGCATTGACATAAAGTTTTTAATAAGTGGGCTTTATAAAGAATTTTCAATAATTGGACTAGTGGAGATAATTATTTTTTTTATAGCTAGCTTTCATTATTTTTGGCATCGAGTTTTTCATGTATTCCTTGCAACGTGTCTCTTTTGGAAATACATACAATTATATATTTTTTTTCTTTTTGTAATCTCTGATAGAATAAATCTTTGAATTCCTTGATGACCGCTACAACATTCTTATTAAGAATGGAGACACATTTTTCATACATTATTTCATGTAATTTGTGTGTCGGCTGTTGCAATGGTTGTATATAACTAATTATTCTGATCAATGATAGACCCAAATGTTGGTTGGATCTATGTTTTTAGTTTCAACCCAAATTTGATATAAATCACCGACCTTAGATCTTTGAGATAATATTTCAATCGGTTTATATTTTGGCATAATGTTTTTAATAAGTGGATCTGATAGAGAATAACTGGGCCAAAAATAATATTTTCAATAATTGGACTAATGAAGATAATTATTTGCTTTACAGCTAGCTTTCATTATTTCTGACATCAAATTTTTCTTGTATTTTTTGTAGCATATCTCTCTTCTGGCAATACATACATTTTTTTTTGTAATTTCTGTTAGAATAAATCTTTGACTTCCTTGATGGCCACATTCTTATTAAAAATGGAGACACATTTCTTATACATTACTTCATGTAATTTGTGTGTCAGTTGCTTGCAATGGTTGTTTATGAATAATTATTTTAAATAATGATAGACCCAAATGTTGGTTGGATCTAGGTTTTTAGTTTGAACCCAAATTTGATATAAATCACTAACCTTAGATCTTTGAGATAATATTTTCATCGGATTATATTTTGGAGTATAAGACTCGCTACTAATTTCAATCTTTATGAATGAGATAATTCTTTATCTTGGATCGGGATAAGTTTAATATAATTTTATATAAATATTCCAATGTTTGATAATCATGTGAAATGTTTTCACTGCATCAACAATTTATTTTGGTAATTCCTTTAGAATATTTTAATCTTCTAAATAAATCATGTGTATTATGCTGCATTTATGTAATTCAAAAGTAAATTTGAAATCTATATTCTCGCATATATATACGACCTGAAACTTTCCAGCCGTATGAAAGTAGATTTGATAATTAATTCTCTTCTCATAGAGGGATAATTGTTGTCATTTAACGGATGTCTTTTTAATACTCTTTGTAAGATTAACTAATGTATTTTGCAATACCTTAGCACACGAAAACATCTTTTTTGAAGAGCTGAGTACTGTGAAGAGGGGTTTGGTTCTTTTAAAATTTTGAGTATTGTGAAATATTGTATTTTTTGTAATTCAGATATTGAAGATAATTCGTCATGCTGGATTTCTCTAGTCAAATATTTTTTTATATTCAATAATTCATTTAGATTGCTAGTGAAATATACAATTTCATATTCTAATTTTCAAATTTATAATTCAAAATTTTCTAAATAATTGTTTAGACTTATAATCGGTATCGCTGGCCATGTCACAAATTTCCATACTTACATGATTTATATTTATTTGATGCATAATTCATGTGTCAGAATATCAACAAAAACATTTTATTTCTTTCGATACATTCAATATCAAAATTGTAAGCAAAGAACCAACTTTTTAATCTTATTAATCTTTTGTTATGTTAAAAGTCTACTATTTTTCATTTAAAAATAAAATGCATCTTATTATCTGTTCTAATTAAAAATATTTCATTCAAGAATGATTTAATTTTCTTAATTGTCTTTTTTATTGCCATAACTCCTTTGCATTAATATGATAATTTTGTTCGGTAGTTGTATACGTACCTGAGCTATATATGCACAAAAGTTTAGTATCATTACATCAGACTTTTATGATTACTCCCTAAGTTAATTCAGAACCGTCAGTTTTTATAATTAAATATTCATCAAGTACAGGTAAATGTAATTTTGGAAAATTTTTACATAAGTCGCTAATTTGCTATAAAATTTTTTGAACTTTTTCATCCCAAGACCAAGCAATATTTTTTGTAACTTCTCTTATAAAGGGGCTCTTAATTCAGCAAAATTTTGATAAATACAACAACATATTTGATACATCCTAAAAAATGTTGTACATATTTTATATTAGTACTTTGTTTAAAATAATCATTTTTTTGTTAAAACATGCTCTTATAATTCAACAACACTATTATCTATAATAAGTCCTAAGAATTCAATAGTATTAGTCACAAAGGCAGTTTTCTTTTTCTTCAAGGCTATTACATGTTTTTTAGTTTTTTTGTGAAAATAAGGCTAAATTTTTTAAATGTTTAGTAATAATTTGATTGAATATTAGAATATCATTCATATAAATAAGGCAAAAATGTGGTAATTCATTAAAAATAGTATCCACTAGTCTTTGAAATATTTGTGGAGCCATTTTTAACCCGAAAGGTATAACGTTCCATTGATAGTGACCCTGTAGGACTAAAAACGATAAATTTTCTACTATTTAGGTGCATCATAATTTGTCAAAATCCAGATTTACAATCTAATTTAGAGAACCATCTAGGTGTTTTGATATGATTTATTAATACCTCCTTATTTGGTAGGAAATAGCAATCAAATTTAGTGTTATCATCAAGTTTTATACAGTTAATCATTATTTGTTCTTCACAATTTCTTATTAAAAAGGCTAGACTGCTATGTGGACTATTATTGCTTCTATTAATACAAGGTTTAGTAATTTTTTAATTTGAATCTGAATTTTTTTTTATCTTCAGATTTGTATTTCATAAGGCGCTCCAATGAATAGTGAGGGATGAATTAGTTCAATAATTGCGATGGGATTATCTTGAGACCAGAATTGTAGGGGATTTTCTGAGAATGAAGGGTTAAATAGAGAAGATGCAAAAGCATGGAGTTCTGCAAGTTCGGAATTATCCGAGCAAAATGTTGTATATATATGAGATCGAAGATTAAGCAGATAGGGAAACACATTTTTAATATGTTGATCTAAATTATAATCACCACGCTGGCTGCAAAAATTGAGTGCAATATAATGAATTTTTGGCGTGCGGATTAATGGACAAATGAGTGGATAATGAGTGGGGGTTACTACGGTGATTTCAGTTGATTGAGTGAATGAGAGGAAAGTTTTAAAAAAATTAATTCTAAGAATTAAATCAGGGTCATCGTTAGGGAGACACCATAATTTCGGTATTTTAAGAAGGGCTGATTGAATAACAAAAAATTGATCAGTCCAATATTCATTGATAGTTCGAAAACCGTTAAAGGTTTCAAGTAGTAGCTTTTAAGTATATATAAGAATATGACCGGGAATTATAAATTTTAGAGATAGTGATATTGCAAAAAGTATCACATAAAGTGTGTATTAGAATAAGTTCATATATAGGAATATATAATTCTATAGTAATGTAGCTATAAAAGCGCATTACGTTGTAATGTATAGTTATCTATATTGACAATATTATGTGTAAATGTTATAGTATATTGTTAGAGAAAATCCATACATACTAGGATACGATTTAAATTTTTCATCTATTAAAAATAAATGTTGGAAATCAATCCTTTGATCATTGATATTCCAAAATCCAAAAGTAAATTATCTTCGTGAGTACAGAAATATTTTCATCCAAGATAGTCTCGATAAATGTATGTCGTATCTTTTAATGCATGAAGATTTGTTTCAAGTAGTACTTTTTCAGTATATATAGAAATATAACCGGGAATCATAACTTTTAGAGCTAATGATATTGCAACAAGTATCACATATAGTGTGTATTAGAATAAGTTCATATGTAGGAATATATAATTCTATAGTAATGTAGCTATGAAAGAGCATTACCTTGTAGTGTATAGTTATCTATATTGACAATATTATGTGTGAATGTTATAGTATATTGTTGGAGAAAATCCATACATACTAAGATACGATTTGAATTTGACACCTACTAAAAATAAATGTTGGAAATCAATCCTTTGATCATTGATATTCCAAAATCCAATGAGTAAATTAGATTCGTGAGTACAGGAATATTCTCATCCAAGATAGTCTTGATATATGTATGGAGTATCTTTTAATACTTGAAGAATTGTTGGCACTACGTTTTGATCTATATGTAATCGATGAGATCCTATGTCTAATAAGATCATACATCTTTTTTCTGACGTGATATAATCTCCAGTTACTAGTAATTGATTATTATTACATTCTCGTATACTTGGAGAGGATTTTAAGAAGGATAGATAGACCTGTTTTTAAATCTAAAGATCATTGTGGTTGTATAGCAAGTGAATTATAATTTTCCGATAAGTTAAATCAGGGATTCCGTTGGCTTCCATAGTTTCTTTCTTCATCAAAATCAAGAAGAAGATTAGAAGGAGTAATTTCTAATTCACTGATTTCTTCAGGTTAAATAATTTGACCAATATGGGAAAAGAGAGTATCTAAACGAATTGGGTCAATATGTGGTTTAAATAATCCTATTTCTGAAGAAAAAATATTGGTGAGAGAGCTCTAATGTATTAGTCTACCATGCATCTTTTTTTAGATAATAATTTTAAAAAAGGTCACACATCCATGATGGCAACTTTTCATCAAAATGATTTCAAGAGTTCTATATTACAGATTCTACGAAATATCAGGTAACCCTCCTCTAACATAACTTTATTTATACAGAAGCATGCCTTGCATCATATTAATCCAATGGATTTGTAGGTCAAACTGAGTCCACGCACTGCTTCAAAAGAAATTCAATACCAAATTCCTATGTTCTTACACTAAAATCTATGTTCATTTAAATCGCACGTAACCTACATAAATATCATTCTGATAAATATATTTTCATAGGAAATCTGTACAGTTAGAATATGCTATAATTTGAAACTTGAAATTTATATGTAATTGAAGCAAATACCTGAATATCTCGAATAAGAAGAAGCGTTGCCAAGGACCTTGAATCAGAATGAACAACGGAATCCTCAACAGACTCATCTGCAAGAATTAAAATCTGTTCCAGAAATTTAGTATCTAAAAATTGGGAATAAGAAATAGTTACCAAGAGAAGCATCTAACAGTAATAGGATTCTCAAGAAAAAATATCCCCGAGTGCATTATGGCTATTAATTGCAATTAGAAATTTACATAGAACATAAATTTTGGCCTTTTTGCAAAAGGACAGTAGGTTTAAGACTACAAAATAAAAGAATAACAATTTACACTATTTTGCAAAATATGAGAGCTAATCAAGACATAAATCATAGAGTTTGTCATGAAAACCCTAGCATTACTAAATGCAAGAGTTCACAATGAACTTTAGCAATAATTTTAAGGTTTCATGTCAAACTCAAGTAACAATTCTATGATTTCAAAAAATTCGGGCAAGTAAGCCAAAGATATTTACCCTTTTATCCTGGCTTCTAAAACTTTAAAATGAATGTAGTCATACAATGTCTCGCTGCGTTCATGGCGGGTTTGCCCTCCCCTACAAAGCCATCACCCCTTGCACTTCGTTTCATAGCACTTTGTGTATGTAATGTCTCGTTGTGCTCATGATGGCTTCGTTATATGGAGACATATCGAGTACTCATTGAAATAAGGCCTTGAGCCACTGTCACGTGAATTTTGTGTGTTCTCTGTTGAACCTTGTTGTTGTCAAGGCAGCTTTTGTTGGTTCTCTTTTCGTGGGCTTTCTTCTCCTAGTCGGTTCATGGGATGTCTTTGACGACAATGCCACTTATGGTGTCAGCTTCACATCAGCTCTTGGTTTCTGTAGCACCTAGGCAGCCCTCAATGTGCCATTCCCATCTCTACTCCCACCGGTGGTAGATGTTTGCTGATCCCTTGTTTGTAATCTTTCCCCTTCTCTTCCATTGAACACTATTAGAGGATATTCAAAATTTCTTGTTTTATCAAAGCCACTTTGGATCCCACCTTCTCATGCAATGAGTTCTAGTAGGGCCCTAGTTGACCCACCACTGAGTTCACCGTGTCCTTTTCAAATGGACCCTAATGTTTTTGAGGCTTTTCCTTCTTTTTTTAATCCCTATGGTTGAGCCTCCTGCACCTGGATGCCCATGATATTTTACAAATGCCATTCGTGCTTCAAATACTGCTGAAATTTTCCCCTCTTCACTTCACAGCTCAGCTCGTCTTCAACTCAACAACATAGATAGCCTCCTTCTCAAAGCAAGCATTCTCACCTTTTTTTCGACGAAAAAATTTTATACTCACTAAACCTCTCAAACTCTCACTTAACGGAAAATTTTTTATGGGTAGTCTTAGCAAGGAGGTAATTCACAAGTTCTCGTATGATTTGAAGCTGACTCATGTCCCCTGACCAATCATAAAATTTTTTTTGCAAGTTGATTACATCAGACTCTTCTCATGACAATCATATTAGATCAATTGTTTTCTTTAGAAGTAGATTACATCAAACACTTCTCACAAAAATCATATCATATAAAAAGCTTTCGAATAAGCATGTTAAAATTGTCCGTCAATACTGATTTCTCCAGGGAGCCTCATGTCACTCCTATTTGGATCTAGTTTCCGTGACTTGATCTGCACTATTTTAACCACAGTATCCAATTATTCTTTACTTCTATTTTAGGAAAGTGTTTGCTGGACGATGCTGCAGCAACTTGTTTTACTAAGCCCCTATGGCTAGAATATTAGTGGAATGAATAGTTACAAACCATTTCTTAAGGAATTGTAAGCTAGGTCTCAATCATGTAGAAAACATCCATCATGCTCCTCTATCCATATTTTTGGGCATTAAATTCTCTTAATATTTCAGAACTCAATCCTAAGCTTGGAAATCCTAAAAATCAACCGCAGAAACTTTCCACCTAATGCTCATGAAGATCCTCCTACCCGTTTGGTAAAGATCCCCCCTCATCTGATTAGTCTATTCAAATAACTCATAGCAAAGATCAATTTCCGCTTAGGAGAATGCGGCTTATGTTCTTATCCTTTCTAGCCCTTTGATATCATAGCCGCATCAACTGTAGATATTATCGCAACATTATTCCACTAGTTCTTAAAACATTTTAACCTCACACATTTGTAAACAAAATGATAATTTGTTTTCATGGTATGTTTCTAAATTTAATTTTAACATTCAGAGTGTTAACACCCTGGTGGAAAAATAATTTTATGTTATTATAACAATTGGGACATGAATAAGACAAAATCTATCGTTATTTACCTTTTTTAACTAGGTATCAAGCTAGACAGACGCGAGCGTCTCCTGTGACACGGATCGAACGTGACACCCAGGTCAAACGAACGGCGTATGGCCAAACCAATGAGTTATTTCCATTCCTTTCCAATTCCAGCATGGTTCCTTTTATCCTTCCTTTCTAATATTTTCCTACATATCGGTGTATTGGGGTTTGAATTCTTAGTTTCTCAGTGCTTTATGTCGAGACGGCCATCGACATTTCAGGGTTTCCCTTCCAGGGCCATATTCAAGGGTTCGAAGGATTCTCTAACAGTATTTTGCTCTCGAGATGGTGATTATCTTCCCTATTCTCATTCCACATCCTCCCGACATCGCTCCCGACCGCAACTTCCCTGCGGTGACCGTCCAAACAGCTACATACCGCCATTTTTCCTGCAATTTCCCACTTTTCCTCACTTTCACCATGATGGAAGGCCATCTTTTCGCTGTCCTACAGTCCACCGCATCCCTCTTCGCTACTGCTGCCTCCTTACTTCCTTTTGTAATCCATAATAGCACTTCCCTTGCAGTTTGGCTGCTGTCTAGCCCCTTATCCTTGCTGCCAAAGCCCAAAGTAGCCCGCCTTCTCGTTGTTCCAGCAGTTTCTCACCTTTCATTCATTGCCACTAACACCCCCTTGCTGCTGCCCCACCATCCGGCCTTCCAGCCCCCTTTACTATCTCTCCAGGGGTCCAAACCCTCACTGATCACCATCAACACACCAAGATCCACCCTAGTATGAGTTGGTGTTTTCATTTGCCGCACTTTCAAATTTTTGTGTTGTGTGGTTATTATTTTTCCTTTCAGTGTGTTGGTCGTAACTGCCCATGGGCTTTTCCACTAATACTACTTGTTTTGTTATTGTTGTTTGGGTTAAGTACGGTATCGTTTCGTATCAGAGCTAGCCTAATTCTAGTCCTATCTTAGGGTTGCCTAAATCCCACCACCAAGCCCAAACTATTTCCTTCCCAGCTGACATCACACCCATACACCATATCCCATATATGCACACACACCATAGTCATGCCACCGTGGAGACAAGTATCAGGCGCCAATCAAAAGTTTACCATGGAAAAGATACAAAAGCAACTCCGCTGATTGCTACAACGACTCAATGAAATTGTGGAAATGACCCATAGAAAGGTCACCGTTGACCGTGATAGCGAGATCCGAGAAAAGTGAGAAGAACATCTGAATCATTTTCACAAGGATGATTTCAATGAAGAAGAGAATCGACTAACACATTTTGGGATTCAATATCAGAGAAGATCGAGAGAGAAAGTGTGTTAAATGATACATGGACACAAGAGTGAAAGTGAATATATCAAATTTTGAGGGAGGAATGAATCTGTATAACTTCATTGAGTGGTTGCGGATAGTTGAGAGGATCTTTGAATACAAAGAGGTACTGGATGACAAAAGAGTAGCAACCACCTCCTTTCAAATAACCACCTACGCCTGAAGGTATCAACAGAAGCACACCTGAAAGAGTTGGGAAGACTAGTTAAGGGAATGACAAAGCATATCAAAGTGGAAAGAAGCCTGAAAATGCTTCAGATGTTATGGATATGGACACCTGCCTTTAGTTGCCATAAGAACCGAGTTGCTTCATTTACTGAGCAGGGTGTCATCGAGGAAGTGAGTCATGAAGAGGTAACTGAAAAGTAGATTGAGGAGTACCAACTCCAAAGAGAAGAGGGTGAGGTGCTTGTTATAAGGAGTGTTCTACAGACGAAATCGTGGACGGATCACTCATGGCTAAGGCACATCTTTCACACCCGATGTATTGTGAGAGAGAAGGTATGCAGTCTCATCATTGACGAAGAAAATTGTGAGAATGTGATCACCACTTTTATTAGGAAGAAGTTGCTTGGCTACGCACAAACATTCCCAGCCCTATTCTCTGACCAGTTTGAAGGAAAAAAAGTTACAAGTGGATCAACAATGTTTGGTAGAATTTTTCAATGGAGACCAGCTACAGGATCAATTATGTTGTGACAAGGTGCCAATGTGCTACATCCTACAGGGGAGATCATAGTCGGTTGATAGCAGGACTTGGCAAGATGAGTTCAAAAACACTTCTTTGTTCACAAAGGAGGGAAAGTGCATCATTCCTTTCACCATTGGGGGTTCTACAGGAGCAGAGATGCATGTCGTGGAGAAGCCTGTGGTCTTATGTGCCACCTTTTTGCAATTAGTACGGGAACCTCAGTGGTGATGACCTTAGTGGTCTTAGAGGGACATCAAGAAAATAATGAGCCATTAGAGACGACCCAACCACTACTAACAGGTTTTCAGGATCTGGTGGAAGACAGCCTAGCAGAAGGTCTACCACCACTTAGGCGTATCCAACATAACCATAGATCTTATTCGTGGATAGGTGTTATCAAACGGGTCTGCTTGAAGATCGATGCCAGCTCAGTATGAGGAGTTATAACGGCAGGTGCAATATCTTATTGCTTGAAGGTTGGTGAGGAAGAGTACTAGCTCATGTATTGTTCCCGCTTTGATATGCCTAAGAAAAATGATTCATGGAGGATGTGCATTTTAGTCGAGCTATAAACAAGATCGCCATCAAGTACAAGGTCCGTATAAATTATCTGGATGATCTACTGGATCAGTTGCATGGAGCCACTCTCTTTTCCATGATTGATTTGCACAACGATTATCACCAGATCAGAGGATGAGATCAGGGCATAAATGGAAAACTGTCTTTAACACTAGAGATAGATTGTACGAGTGGACAATCATGTCATTTGGACTGTCCAATGCACCTAGCACGTTCATGAGGCTGATGCACCAGGTGTTCCGAGCTTACATTGGAAAGTTTGTGGTTATTTACTTTAAAGACATCCTCGTCTACGATAATTCAAAGAAAGAGCATTGCAACATTTAAGGTTGGTATTTGAGATCCTATGAGTGAAATTGTATACCCACTCAAAGAAGTGCTACTTTGTGCGACACAGATATGCTTTTTGGATTACATTGTACTGATGAATGCATTCAAATGGAACTGACAAAGATAGAGATTATCGTGCGTTTGACAAACCCACAATCTTTTACCGAGATGAGCCATTTTTTGGTGTTAACATCTTTCTATAAAAGATTCATCAGTTGTTTCTATTATATGTGGAGCCTGATTGGCAAGGAGTGTGCCTAGAGAGGCACCCTGGTGCCTGGCAACTGGGATCTGAGTGCTCACGGAAGTGCCTTGGCACCTAGCAGTAGGGAACCCAGCATTAGAAGGGGAGCCCCTAATCTCCTAAGGAACGAGCCACGGACACCCTGACGGCCTGTGAGTTGCTCCAACACCCAGTTACGCTCTTTTCCAACATATGAATCCGAGCACCCGAAAACTCGAGGCCCAAGATGGGCGTCAAGGCACATGTAACTGATTTATGAGGTTTGAGACTTTAAGTCTCGAGTTTCTTTGCGATGAGAAATGCATGCAAACATGACTGCATTGAGTATTGTGAATTGATTTCCGTGAATTTCTCTTGTAAGATCGAGAGAGGATGAACATTTGTGAGTTCCGAGAGTGCATTGAGAGTTGAGTGTGTTGTGATTGTACAAGTCTCCTCATTTCATAGTGAAATTTTTGGTGTGGTGTGAGTATAAATTTTACTCATTTTCAAGTTTTTCCATGTTAAATCTGTGATCATTTTCTATCTATGTACAATTATTTTGTTTCGAATCTCTCGAATTGGTACTTTTCTACAACTCCTGAAATATGAATATCCCTCAATAGCTTCAACATCATTACAAAGCCCTTGACAAAAGCTTCTAGAGAGAGAAGTTTCAGTGGACAGGAGTAGCTCAGTCCACCTTTTGACACTCTAAAGGAGAAGGAGACTCAAGCCTCAATAATAGCTCTACCGGATTTCAACCAACTGTTAGAGGTGAAGTGCAACGCTTCTAGTGTGTCGATTAGAGTAGTACTGAGCGAAGGAGGGCACCCCATATCCTTCTTCAGTGAGAAGTTGAATGACCCCAAGAGAAAGTATTCGACATATGATAAAGAGTTTTATGCAATAATGAGAGCTCGTAAATATTGGAGTAACTTCATATTGACGAGCGATTTTACCCTATTTATTGATCACAAGGCACTAATGTTCATGAATAGTTAAAGCAAGCTGAAGGGAAAACATGCTTTTAAAGTTGAGCGATTTTACCCTATTTATTGATCACCAAATCTTGCTCAAGCACAAGGCAAGAGATCATAATCAAGTCGTCACTTGTTGATTGCCTACAAGCAGGCTAGATTTGTAGGATTTAAGTTAGTGAAAGAGTTGTACGAGGCAAAGGAGGATTTCAGAGTTAATGTGACAACGGTGTCAGGAGAGGCCTAGAGGACAATAGCACAAAGCTAATGGCTACCCATTCCACCAAAACATGTTGTGTACTCGCAGAACCACCAGTCAAAAAAGTCACAATGGTGGATTAACGGCTCATTTTGGCAGAGACAAGACCCCGCACTGGAGAAGGAACACTTTTTTCTAGGCTAGACAAACGAGAGAAGTTCAGCAGTACCTTAGGTAGTGCAGATTTTGTCTACTGACCAAAACCAGAGGGCAAAATATAAGGGTTATACACACCCTAACCAATACCGGAGGATTCATGAGTGGATGTAATCATGGATTTTGTGGTTGGTCTTCTAAGGACGCAGCGAAATAATGATTCAGTGATGGTCATATTTGACGGGTTCTCGAAGGTGGCTCATTTTGTGCCTTGCCACCAAACGCTGGATGCATTACATGTAGTTGACTCGTACTTTAGAGAGATCGTGAGACTTCAAAGAATACCCAAGAACATTACCTCTAATAGAGATGTTAAGTTTTTGAGTAACTTCTAGAGGAACCCTAGTCCGGTCAACCGACAACTTATGTTTGACCAACCGCCCCGACCCGGTAGACCGACAACTTAGGTTCGATCTACCGCATTGGCCAGGTCGACCAATCACTTTGGTATAGTTGACTATTATGGCCCAATGGACCCCGTTAACCATGATACCCAATTAACCGCCCTAATCACACCAATAGGTAGATGGCCCAACTTCACTTGCATATGTGTGGTTTGCATGTGCAATTGCATCATTTGCATTCCTCGTATGACATATTTGAATTTATGCTTGTATGTGCAAAAAAATTAAACTTTTTTGAATGTTATGTTATATGATACTCATTTGCATGATGAAAATTTAAATCTTTTGCCTTTGGCACGTCCTTATATTTGGCATCTCAATAAGCACCGACACTTTATACCACTACGTGTGTGTGATTTGATATTCATATTTTGTGGTGAATGGAGGCTAGCAATGCAAGTCCACCGATGTCTAAATTTCCTATATGGAGGACATATCACCACGTCTCTTGTGGTGTCATACTTGAACACCATAAGACTTTCCACGTTGTATACTCAATCAAGTGCCTTGGAGCCTTTCAACACACTAAGTGTGCATAATATCTGCACTTGAGTTTGTCATTTGCATGATTGCTGCTCTTATGTCGTATGCTTGTACTTGCATCTTCATGTGTGTTTCGATAGTGAGTTAGACTTGTTAGGTGAGTGGCCGCGAGCTTGTCATAATGCATTAACGTGCATTATTTGTTAGGTAAATCCCAGTGAACAATGTGAGTCATTGCATCGGGATTAACACAAATATGATTGTGCTAGAATCCAAAAGATCTTGTTGCGAGTAACTACTCCGAAAGAATTTTCTAATTTCACTGCAGAATAGGATCACAAGATTCGAGAAAATCTGATCAATAAATGTAAGCACTGAAATAAAATCAAAATAATCAGAAAAGCACACGATAATTTTACATGGAAAAACTCGATAATGGGAAAAACCATGAAACCACACCACCACAAATTCACTTTGAAATTCAAATAGTTTTACAAGGGACTCACACAAGTTTCTTCTTCACACTCACACGAAGAAATTTACAGGACTCTCCACAATCTTCATTCTCCGATCCAATGTGAACAACACGCCAAAATTTGAGAAACCCCCCTTCTCTCCAACTCTTCTCTCCTTCACCAGGAACTTGTTAAAGAACACCAAAAAAAGATATACGATAGGCCACTTGAAATTGCCTTAAAACCAAAAATTTTGCATACCAACTGCTCCAAGCGCAAAAGCGAAAGTCTCTCGGGAAGCAGAATCACATCAAGCATGGTTAGGCGCTTGGGCGCCCAAGAGGGGTGCAAGGCAACCTCTTCTCTGACAAACGCCAAAACATGGGCGCAAAAGAGCTCAGAGAGGACACAATGTCACCCCCATCAGAAGAAGCGCCCAAGCCCGGCCCTTGGGTGTCGCGTTCTCAGTCTCCTTAGATGTTTTGGCTCCACAAGACTAACAGATCTAACTTGTGTCAACTTGCATGTTACGGGTCTGCATTTAATGTCCCTATTTTAAAATTAAAACAATTTCATTTTTCTAAAATATGCAAATATCAAGCCAGGTCATACATAAAGCCAACTATATTTTAAAATCCATCTTGGATGACATTTGTTAGATCCCATCGACCTTTAAGATTGGGTCGCTGTGGAGACGCTATTAAAGTCACACATACCCGGAGACTTTAACATGCGCACTTAGATATTGGTTAAGATAAATTTTGTTAGATGATGTACTAGGCTAGCATTAGGGTGTTTGGTAGTTTTTTCGTTGTCTGACTATTATCCTTTGTTGGTTTGGTTGCCCTAGTCATACATCACTTGTGTTTTTGAGTCTTCATTGTGTAGACATGTGCAATAATGTATTAGGTTGATTTTCTGGCAGGGAGTCATGCCTAAATATACACACACAAGTTTAATAAGTGGGAGCAATGTCATGATCTATATGTTAACTCTTTCTTGTAGGTGTTGTTAAAAGCTACTCCCGCCAGATATTGCTCGTATGTGTTGCATGTTAACCCGTGCTAACGTTTTATAGGGGTCGAGTCCTTTTTTTCTTTTATCATGTATTTTGCAGTCCTAGAATCGAGTCTGTATCGAAAATAAGGTACGGGCATGGGTTACGAAGCGTTTGGCGCGGGAACCAGATGACAGGGATCAGGAGCAGCAGCTCGTGTCCCTTAATTTAATTACGAATTTATGTTTTTGTATAGAATTAGGTTCAGACGTGTATAAACAAAGTTTGACTACTTTTACTGCTTTCCTTAAGAAATGTTGTCAAGCTAGTGGCACCGACATGTTCTTACATTATGTTTGGTTAGTCTTAAATTTTATTTTGTGACTGCTTTATTTTTTTTTGTTCTCTTTTTGTTCGTTTTTTGCTAGGGATTGATCACGACAAATAATTTTGGCTCATTCAAGGCTCTAAAACTTTAAACTTACTATAAAATCTTAATAACAAAATATTAAGATTAATAAAGATTTATGATTAAAATATTCACAAATTTTAAACCTTGCGCTTAATTTTCTGTATGGTCTTCGGTCCACTTTTAAAATGGTTCGCATGAATGACTATACACCCAAACATGTTTAATAAAGACTTAACATCTAAGATTGTGGTAAATAATCGCATAATATTTCATATACCCTAGAAGAAACCTCAGTGTTTCACCTATTTGATTGGCCCAGCATAATTTTCTACTTAGTTGATTGTTCAGTATGCTTAGAGTGTTAGAGATTTCTCCAACCCAAACGCGATCTAAATCCTTCGTTGAGAATGTTTACAATTTTGTAGTTGGACCTCTCTTTCTCTTCTTTCTTATGGCATCTACGCCATTCATTTGGTGAGTATAAGTTTAACATCTTCGAGCTTTACTCACATAGATCATAAAAGTAGAGCTTTCTTCTTTGACCTTAGGGTCAACAGGATTCACTTGGACGACGCAATTCACGGATTGTCGACAAGGTATCTTTAGTCTTGTTGGGTTGACTACCTTCACAACCAGGTAGACTTAGGGTCTTAATGATTTAAGATGGTGTAGTATCCTCGTCCGGCTACCTCCATCCACTTAGGGATCACTCTACCCATCCTATTATTAAGCCCTTCTGAGCAATGCATCCTGTTTTGAATTTGTTGGCATCATCTTGACGGCCTGATTACTGATGAGTTGTCACCCATTAGAGATACAGTGGTTCACCCTCTGCCTTTATGGCCCGGCGAGATCTAAAGTAAGGAAATATTCCTGTTGAGGCGATTTGGTTGTTTCTTAGGTTCCGCATGGCGATAAGTCGCTACCAATTTAGGATGTGAAAGACTTACTCTCTATCATGTGGCTTATCGAGGACTTTTAAAGAATCAAAGCATTTTCATACGAATAGCCATCCTTTGGAGTTCATTTCACCATGTTATGATAATGTAAGTAAACATCTTTTATCGAGAGTATTTTTTGGTATCCCCCAAGATGCAATTAAGCAAATGGATACATTCCTTTTGGAGCGCTCTTGATCCCAAAAAAAACTTTTTTTTTTGTTCTCTAGTTTTATGTGGTTTATGTACAAATTTTCTTCGTGGAATTCGCGTTTCGAGATATTTCAATTCAATTTTGTTCAAACGTATACTCTTGGCCTATCACATGAAGAACACCCCTAAATAAGCCCTTCATGTTTCTTTTTAACTTGTTTGTCCATTTGTTGTTGTATATTCTTCTTTTTGAATCTTCTCCTCTTCGAATTATTTATATGATCCGAGAATGAAAGTTATTCCAAGAAGGGAAAGATATGAACATAAATTTAGACAAGCAAGCAACTCCTAGTTTATTTAAAAAGAACCAAAAACAATATAGCGACTCCACTAGGGAAGAGTTTTTCTCTTCATAAGTTTCGCTTATATGTTATGGGCTTGTAGCCTCTCTCTCTCCATATTTGGAGTTTCGCTTACATTATCATGACATAATATCTTCTCCTTCTATCACTTGTTGAGCTTTATGAGACATTTTGGATTTCACTCTATGCGTCAAATGTTATGGTTAGCAACTTCAACATATTTCGTCCCTTTTGTTCTCACCCACAGCATTACAGTCGTTGCATAGTCGCATGCATCGATGTTGTTACACTTTTGTGATTATTTCTTGATTTTTTTTGACTTTCTGATTTGTGACCCTTTTGATTGATAAATATGAAAAGTCAGAAGAGGATTATGATTAAGCCCACAGGAAAGAACTGTTGAAATTCAGAATAATGCGGAATAAAGTGAAATACTTAATTATTTCGTTGATATGAATGAGGGTATAAATAACCCTTACAAGAATCCTATAATAAAAAAAATAATAAAAAAGGAATGATACTAAAGGAAATATTTATCACCTAATATCTTCAATAATCAATTCATATTAATTCTTAAGAGATATAGAAAATAACATAAATAAGGAAACAAATAATTTATGATCCAATGAAATAAATATAAAATAGGAAAAGAAAAATCTCCTTATATTAAAGAAATGGTTTATTCATCATAACTTATAGAAATAAATTATTTCCTATTATAATTCTTAACACTCCCCCTCATGTTTGGGATGTATGTTAATAATTCTTAATTTGCTGAGTAGTGAAGAAAAATTGGTCGTTTGGATTATCAAATTTACTAAATTCAGGCTTGGCTGAATTTAGAGTTTTGTATGTCATATGTTTCGGCGTAGAATAGAGATTCAGCCTTGATTGAATTTGCTGAATTCAGGCTTGGCTGAATTTTGAGTTTTGTCTGTCATATGTTTCGGCATAGAATAGAGATTCAGGCTTGGCTGAATTTGCTGGATTTAGGCTTAGCTGAATTTTGAGTTTTGCAGAGAAAGAGAACCTACAGGAAAACTGACTTTTAGTTGACAGCAGTTGTCGTTGGCTGCAAAAAAAAATATGTAAATCACACCCAGTAAATTCTGCTTACAGAGAAAGCAACAAAAGAAAAAGCGGCTGGAAATAGAGCTCCCACTGACGCTTGGGCCGAGAAAGAAAAAAATACTGCACGAGAAAGGGTCGGCTGGAAACGCAGCTCCCTCTGACGCTTAGGCAGGGAAGAAAAAAATACTGCAGAAGAAATAGTCAGTTGGAAAGGCAACTCCCCCTAACGCTTGGGCAAGGAAGAAAAAAATATTGCATGAAAAAGGGCCGACGATGGATTTTGCTGGCATCATATGATCCACGGCAGCAATATCTCCGGCGAGATGATGATGAGGCGAGTGGCGGCATCGCTATTGCTGCCCTGGTTGGAGTCTCATCGCTGGTGCAGGCATAGGAGGATAAAACACAGTAAGTTTTTGGATGGTTTGTGGTGATGTCTGGTCAAACTCCAAAGCATCTTGCTATCATGGTTTTATAAGAGTCGTGTACAGAAGTGAAGTAAGATCCCCCGACTTTCTGAAAGTCATCGAAGAAGGAGAATCCTCCAAAACATCAGCCCGTGCATTTCTAGGCGATGGCGGTGGCAACAAGCTTCTAATCGAATCCGAAAAGATAGGAGTGCGATGCAGATGGTTCCCATCATTGGCTGCGGTATGCTGACTGGAGGAGTCTCTGATTGCAATCTAGCATGCAAGGCATTAGACACATTGGTAGGCGAAGATGGATTAGGAGACACCGAGAACAGAGTCAAGAGCCGATACTCCTCAAATCTAAAGCCACCCTTCCCTATGACCAGATCTGTATCCATTGAAATCTCTTCGTGGAACACGATTAATGGGTGAAATAGATAACTTGGGTGAAAAGCTACGGTGAGGAGGGGGGCTAACATAGCCCTTGCGAGGGCTGTGACTCGATCAATATGGTTCATCATATCGATACTTGTGGCAATTGTTACAGTACGTTCGCCGTGCAAAATTCAGATTTTTGCACGACAAATTCTGACATATCAAGTCACCTTCCCTTGGTGACAAGGACGAACTCTCCTCCATACAAGGACATTATATGTGTGGTTGAATCGATCCCTCTCGTGTATGGTCTGCTGCCCCTCCCAAAGGTAGGGGTGAAAAATTGTGAAACCTACCACCTCCTCTCCCTCGCATTCCACGACCAAAATGTGGTCCGCGAGGGTGCCTAAATCCAGGTTCAAAATAACCATCATCCACCCTTGGCCGGCGCGGCGGTGAAATAGAACCTAGACGTTGTATGTGCCCTGGATCATTCTGAAACTGTAGATGGAACGCCAGAGGGGACCCGCGCCATCGAAGACCAATCGCAGAACCACGACGCTTAGACCAAGTTGGGGCGCACGGTAGCGGAGTCAGTCGGGAGACCTTCGGCGATGCAGCGGCGAGTAGCCCCCACGGCGTCGTCTGGACGACAGAGAACCGTGGGGATGAACATCTTGCGGAGAATTAAGTCGGCGCTGATGCGGCGGGGAACCACGATGGCGATTATCAGTGTCAAATCTGATGTCAAGATCACACCCTCCGCCATTGCTGGCTAGAGGCTTGACGACCATGCTGCTGAGGTTCACGCCAATGCGTGAACCTGAAGATGACGATATGGATAGCGCATCTGGTTCGGACTCCGAGGCATCATCGAGATCGAACTCACGAGAGCTTATCTTTGTGATTCTTTCCATGGTTTCTGCAACCTAACGAGGCGGTCAGGAATTAGGGATCGTTTCAAATATCAAGATGAGTGTCCCTCCCTTCCTGCGTAGAGGATGGCAGAAAGGGAGTCCAACAATTTTTAAAGAAAGGACGGTGAATAAAGTACGAAACTTTACTCTGATATCATGATGAAATTCAGAATATTGCGAAATAAAGTGAAATACTAAATTATTTCATTGATATGAACGGAGGTATAAATAACCTTTACAAGAATCTTCTAATAGAAAAAATAATAAAAATTAAATGATATGAAAAGAAAGATATATCATCTAATACCTTCAATAATCAATTCATATTAATTCTTAGAAGATATAAGAAATAACATAAATAGGGAAATAAATAATTCATAAATCAAAGAAATAAATATAAAATAGGAAAGAAAATATCTCTTTATATTAAGGAGATAATTTATTCCTCATAATTTCTTATAGGAATAAATTATTTCCTATTATAATTCTTAACAAGAATTTTGTTTCCTTCCTGAGGGGGTTAATACCTTCACCTCCTTCAAGCACCCCATCTGGATTACCGTCGATAATCCTACTCATGTTGAGGCATTGGCCCTATGCTTTTCACCTAAAAGGGAAAGTCCGGCACAGGTTACCCTCGTGGTCGTAGTAGTCCGTGTTGACACTACCCTTCCTTCGAGGAAGAGGCCAGTGTCTGATGGTGTTGTGCTGCAGCGCCCCTCAGACTTTTCCAGACTTTTTAGCCGCCCATTCGTGCTTTCACAAATCTATACTCCTTCAATTGTCATGCCACCAAAGAGTGTTCCACCTTCTACTGGACTCGTTGTTCCAACTCCGTTTGTTCCAGGTCCCTCTGAGGCTCCTTATGCCCCTAGGCTGGGTAAGAGGGCCCGGAGAACTACGAATATGTTGTTGCACGAATGGCAGCAGGGTCTTCCACAGGTTTCTACGCTAAATTGTCCATCATATAGTCTATATTTTTTCTACTAATTCAAGGTCATGTACCTTTTAAATAAATCTTGAAATAGCATAAGAGTAATGAATTTCTAAGAAGTAAAAATTTATGCCCATTTCACTTTGCTATAGTCCTAACACTGTCCCAAGTTTATTTCCCGTTGCATCTCTTCCATGATAAGCTCCTTAATGGCTTCCGTCACTTATCTTCTTGATGGCAAGACAAGCGTTTAAGTTTGGGAGGTGAAAGAGGGTTGGAGGGGCTACTTTAGGGCAGGATTTTTTTAAAAGGAGATGGGGGCTGATTTCGAAAAATAGGCAAGGGGGAATGATTTTGGAGTTTAGGTTAGGTTTTGGTAGATTTTGGATGACCCTAGCATGAAATTAGGAATGGGCTAAATTCAAACACCAATGGAAAACACATATTATGCTGAATTAAAATATAAAATTACAGTAAAACAAGTGAAACTCAAAAATTGCAACAAAAACAACACGTAACACTAGACTTGGGAGGATCTAGGGTGAAAGTGGCATCGGCTAAGGATTTGGAAGTTAGCAGGGTGGTGGAAAGAGGCGGTCGACAAGCTAGAAACATCAAGGTGGCTGTTTTTCAATGTCCAGACAGCAGGCCCAGCAGCAGGAACAACAGCAACAGGGGACGGTTCTGGGTACAGCAGTGGGGAAGGAGTGGAATGACGGGGAAGGTTGGGTCGGTAATGGAGGGCGGTGGGCTACAGAAAAAACAGCACCTGGAAAGCAGGAACATCAAGGTAGGGGTGGATCTAGGAGATGGCAACCAAGGTGCAACAGCGATGTGAAGGAAGCCAGTGCGGGAAAGTGGTGAGGAATAGTATCAAAAAATAAACACCGCCTTAGGAACAAGATGCAACTGTAGCACACTCGGAACCCTTGGATACAGCCCTAAAAGAAAAAAGAGGGACTTTGATGACTGTCCCAAAACAAACGTAGCAAAAACACCGACGAAAACAAATAAATAGACCTAGGCTAAGTAGGAGTAGACCTCACTTCCCTTAGGCGGCACTCCAAAGCCTTGAGGGTTTGGTCGACCCCAATACTTCTTGAACCAGTTTGGTCCACGCCCAACGTCACAATTAGTCCCATTTTAGGAGGCCTTGTAATATCAATTGATATTACAGGAAGGCAAACACTGATCTAAGAAAAAGCAATTCATAAAGATGAAGATAATGATTTACTATGACTTAATGGACATGGCAAAAGTCTCGGAAAAATTGAATACTCACAGAGTCAAATGTTTCCAAAGGCAGACCTTCCAGATGTCTACGGATTACAGCATTCCCCTCTTTGTGGACTAATGTAATGTTTGAGAGTCCTGAAGGATCAAGCCCACCATCTGTCAGCTTCCTCTTCCTTTCCATTATCGGAACATCATTGAACATCCATAATTCAGAGCCTGGAGGAAGAAATGCCTCCAACACCTATTCAAAACAAACACGATAATCATGATGAATGACAAAGCAATCGTTGTAGTTAATAGATGAAGCATAAAGTCCACGAAATGAAAAGACAGAATGAATAATAGCACACGTTAATGTGTCCAGTGGAATAGGATAAGGACCAATATGCCGACATAAGCAACAAAAAAAATGATTAAATGCAATATTAATCAAACCGTGAAGAATGGTCTAAATTATATAACTAAGATAATGAATTACCATAATCATATCATCAATGTCACGACGCCAACCACAGAATAAGATCTTTTCTGGATATTTGGGAGGATTAAATACATGCGGTAAGAAACCGGGTTGCACCTGAAAAAATGTAGAATAACTTTTAATAATATGAGAAAAGGATACATCCAATGCAAGAGGTTCCTGCCAATGTGGTATTTAGAGAGGCGTTGTATGCAGCCACATATTGCATACATATCAAAATGGAAAATGTGAATAAGAGTATACAATCACCACAAGTGCTTACACAAGTATGAGTGTATGACTATATTTATTTAAGACTAATAGTTTCGAGTTAAAAATCTAATTAGGATTATAAAAACCTCAAGGCACTGATTCAATGTCAAAACTCCGAGTGAAACAAGATTTAGGTAGTGAAAAAATATCAACCGATAGCTGCAGATTGATAATCTAGCCACAACTGCAGACCAGGGCCTTAATACGCTCTTATATGTTTCTATTATAATCAAATAATAACCAACTAACAGAACACTCAATTAGTGGTAGAGAAGGTGATTAGTTATTGTAGAGAACTGATTTAGAGAGAAATAATTCTCTCTTAATTGTATTACTCACATGTAGGGTACATATATATAAAAAAATAATCACTCCTAATTTACAAACCTACAAAATATATCTAACCTAAATTAGAAAAGGAAATACATCTGAAATAAAAAATAAAATAACATAAAATAAAAAAAGAAAAAACAAAAGTTTCCTAAATTGTCCTAATTAAATCCTCCACTAGACCTCAGATTTTCACTCCCCCTCAAGCTGGGTCATAGAAGTTGTAGAGACCAAGTTTGGTAATAAACACTGAAAGGTGCATAAAGGAAAAACTTTGGTGAAGACATCTGGAACTTGTTAGTATGTTGAGATGTAGCTCAGTTGCATAATTCCCTCATTAACTTTTTCAGAGATAAAGCATCTATCAACTTCAATATGTTTGGTAATGTCATGATGCACAGGATTCCCGACAATACTGATAGCAGTTTGACTGTCACAAAACATTTGTATAAGCCTATTGAAAGTACATCTCAATTCCTTTAAGAATTTTTGAATCAAAATCCCTTCACAAATTCCTAAGGCAATTGCCCTATATTTTGATTCTGTAACGCTTCTAGAAACAACTGCTTGTTTTGTTTCTTAATTATCTGTCACTAAATTTTTTCATGCATAGGAGCAGTAACCTGTGGTGAACCTTCTGGTGAGCTCCCCAACACAACTAGCATCAGTATAAACTTCCACCAATATGTTCTTAGTTTTCTGAAATATTAATCCATAACCAGGAGTATTTTTGAAAAACCTCTGAAGTATATACTCAAAATACTCTTCATGTGGGTTATTTATGTGTTTGACTCACAATACTTACAATACTTACAGGGTATGTCATATCAACACTACTATTGTTGGGTCTCAAGTCCCGGATAAGAAAAGTAGAGGTTGCATTAGGTAGTCAACAGTTAGCATAAAAGTTATCAAAAAATCATGACATGCATTCTTTACATCATTGTCTAAATGCTAAGACGTGCCCTAAAAGCGATGTGTTATATGGCCAGAATAGAGTGAAAAGTGTGCAAGGGTCGCTATAACGGCATCCGGGTGTAGTGTCAAATAAGTAAGGGTTTTCACATTACAGACAGATGAGGGTAAAGAAGTTAGCCGACGAAACTAAGAGTAAAATAGAACCCTCGAATATAGGTAATCTTACAGGTAAATTAATAGAATTAATTAATATTATGGTTCATGAAAATATAAATATCTTATGTATTCAAGAAACTAAATAGGTTGGAGAAAAGGCTATGGTGATTGATAGCTTAGGTTTTAATCTACGGCATTCAGATAGGATTCGCACTTAAAATGGTCTAGGTGTAATTATATATGTCTCTGAAAGATAATGTTGTAAAAATAAATAAAATTGGAGATAGAATTATAGCCCTAAAAATTAATATTGATATTAAGATTTTTAACGTTGTAAATGTTTATACTCCTCAAGTAGGTTTAGATATATGTTCAAAAGAAAAATTCTAGAATAACCAAAAAGAATTAATATAAATGATACCTCTTAAAAAAAGAATTTTATTGGAGAAATTTAATACATTTTGGTAAAGTGGTAGAAGATTTTAGAAATATTCATGATAGTTACGGTTTTGTAGTGATCAATGAAGAAAGTAGAACAATTTTAGATTATGCTTTTGAGTGCGATTTTGTAATTACTAAAATTTTATTTAAGAAAAGAGATGTGCATATTATTACTTATAAGAATGGATCTAATAAAACACAAATTAATTATTTTCTTATGAGAAAAAGATATCGTCTAGAATGTAAATATTGCAAAATCATTCCAAGTGAAAATTTATATGTTCAGTATCGATTATTAGTTCTAGATTTTAAGATATAGAGTTGTAAGATAAAGAAAACAAGAAAATATTATTATATATTTGGATTGGGGAGCCTAAAAAACAAAAAAAAAAACTATTTTTAAAAGTAAACCTCAAGATTTCAAGATTTGAGATATTAATGAAAAAGCGATTATATGTGGGAAAAAGTAACAAGCACTATTAAACAACTGGCAAAAAATGTAATTGACGAATAAAAAGAAAAAAATTTTATAAGTAAAAATAGTCGGTTGAAGAATAATGATGTGCAAGAAAAGATTAATTACAAGAAATGTTATAAAAATTAGTTCAAATATAAGAGTTTAGAGAACTGGGAAAAATATAAGTTAGCCCGTAAAAAGTCTAAGAAAACAATTTGTGACGCTAAAATTTTTATTTTTAGTGATTTTTATAATAAATTAGATACTAAAGAAAGTAAAAATACATATAAATTAGCCAAATAAAATTAAAAAAAAACAATAATCCAAATAAAGTGTAGGCATTTTTCTTAGAAAAAAGATATTCAACATAGGTAGACGAATTATTTTGATAAACTTTTCAATAAATTTTCTTAAAATACGATAAACTATAGTGATCTTAATAACGTTAATAATAATAAAACGCGTTGAGATTTGAAATAGAGCAGCTTAATTTCATTGATAGGAGGTAGGGTATTTAAACCCAATTAGTCTCTTGAATACATAATGGAAATTAATGAAAAAATAATAAAATATATTGGAAAGAAATAAAAAAAGAATAAAACAAAAAGAAAATACATAATCAAAGAATAAAATCAAATAATAAGTAATAAAGGCATAGAGATAGTTGTTATAATGTAATAGTCCCCTTCAAGTTGAAGCACAGATATTAGTCATGTTCAACTTGGATTAGAGGTCATTGAACAAATGACGAGAAAGATTCTTAGTGGGGATGTATGTTAGTTAATCACTGGAGGGCACCTGTGACGCAAATCTCTCCGGACTTAATCTTTTCCTTAATAAAGTGTATGCTGATCTCTATATGTTTGGTACGATCCTGTTGGACTAAGTTGTGAGGAACGTTAATTGCGGCATTATTATTACAGAATAGTTGCAACGTGAAAGAGATTGGCATACGGAATTCACAAAGCATGATGTGCAACAGATTCATAATGGCATGGATCGAAATTCAGCTTCAGCACTGCTTCGGAAAACCACAGATTATTTTTTGCTTTTTCACGTGACAAAATTGCACAATACAAATGAACAATACTCAGAAATCGAACGTCAAAAGGTAAATCACACATTTGTACTGACAAATTCCACGAGAGAACTGAGCTACTTCCATGCCTAAAAAGTATCAGTGAGATCCCAAACCCTTCATCTCGAAGGATGAAGCAAGAATATATTTGAAGGACTAATGTTGGGAGATCATTACCAGTAAAAACAATGTGGTCAACAAAGACAATAAGAATAGCTACCTGGTCATTGGAGGAATGTCAGAAGAAGAAAGTGTGATCTGATTAAGCTTGAGTAAAGCCATGACCCACAACCACCTTTATGAACTTGTCGAACTAGATCCTTGGGGACTGCTTTAGCCCATAGAATGACTCGCAGCCTACACATTTACCCTTTGAAGGTAGTAGAGTTAAAGTCAGGAGGGAGAGACATGTATGCTTCTTCTGTAAGCTCTACATTCAAGAACGTATTCTTGACATCTAGCTGGAATAAAGGCCAATCAAAATTCACTGTAAGGGACAACAGGACCCGAATAGTGTTTAAATTAACCACTGGAGTAAATATCTTCTCGTAGTCAACTCCGTTGGTCTATGAGTACCCTTTGGTGACCAATCGTGCCTTGTTGCGTTCAAAGAATCTATCAAAGTTGAACTTGATGATGAAAATATATTGACACTCTACAGTTTTCTGACCCTGAGGAAGATCAACGACCTCTCATATATTGTTTCGCTGAAGAGCATTCATCTCCTCCATTACTCTCGTTTTCTAGTCTAGATCAGCAAGAGCAACCTCAATAGTAGTTGGAATTTGATGGTCTGTCAGAGCAAAAACAAAGGCTTTGTAGGTCTATGATAAACTGTGGAAAAGACATATCTTGCCATAGAATAGAGGGAACATGTCTGAATGCGTGCATTATTCGGAGAAATCACCTCATCATTTGGAGTTGTGCTAAGGATATCGCCAGGAGTGGAGTCAGGGCCTTGTAAGGAGGTAGTTGGTTCTAGAGTAAGAGCATTTGAACGAGTACGCTGATTATAGACATGGGTAGTGGGAGAAGGAGATGGTGCACTCACCGAATCACAGGACACTCCAGATGGTACACTCACCGGGACAAGGGACTCAGTGGCAGGAACAATTGGGGCAACATCCATAAGAATAGGATAAGGGACAGTGTCAAAGAAGCTAAGCTCCCACTCACTTGGGGCCGAGCTAGATAGAGAAGAAATACTTTCAAAGAAGGATACATCGGAACTCACGTAGATTTTGTTAGTGGTAGCATCAAAGCACTGACGCCACTTTTAAGTGGCAGAATACCCAATGAAGAATTTAGAATCAAGTTTACTCCGATTGGGAGCAATGTTCCGAACAAAGGTAGTGCACCCAAAAATCTTGGGGTCTAAGGTGAGGAAAACCCAATTAGCAAGGAAGAATAACATCAGGATAGCTAGGGGGTTCAGAACTTGTGAATTTTAAAAAGGACTTTATTTATGAGATAGGTGAATTTGAGAATGGCATTGTTCCAAAAAAAGTTTTGGGACGTTGGCTTGAGCGAGCAACGTCAAGGAGGTGACGGTCTTTCCTCTTAACTACCCCCATTTGTTGAGGAGTGTCCGTACACAAGCTATGGTGAAGGATGCTCTTGCTCACAATGAATTCATCCAAAATAGAGTTAAAAAATCTCACGGTCATTGTCAATATGAAGGACCTAAATAGGATTTTGAATTGAGTTAAAATGAAGATATAGAAGTTTTAGGATGACAGCAACCTCCAGTTTATCTTTGAAGAAATAAACCCACATTATTCGAGTATGTTCATAAATCAAAGTCACGAACCGCTATTTATTAGTTTAGTTGAGGGTGTGAGAAGGTCCCCATAGGTCACTGTGAATGAGAAAGAAAGGAGCGAAAGGTATGTAAGTGTGGGATGGGTAATGAATTTGATGATGTTTGGCTAACTGACATGTCTCACAATTGAAATTAGAAAGGTTTTTATTAAAAACATCGAAGGATATAATTTTTTTTTTAATTTTGGAAACTATGATGATCTAAACGACAATGCAACAATATAATGAGACATTTAATGACCGAGATAAGCTATAACTCCTGAAAGGTATGTCGTCACACTCTATGCTCCTCTTAAAAGTAGTAAAGTCCGGCTGCCCTCTTAGTAGTTCAAATCATCCTCCCTGAATGACGATCCTAAAAAACACAACCATCAGAAGTAAAATTAGCGACACAATCAATATCATTTGTTAACTTGCAACTAAGAAACATGTAAAACAATCTCAACAGTTAGATCGGTTGACCAACCATTTACCAGCAATGAAATTATAGGAGCCATCGGTAATTCTGACGATATCATTTCCAAAGCACAGATAGTAAGTTGAAAAAACTTGTGAGCATCCATCCAGGTGATCCGTCTGAATTAGTATTCCATGGACTATAGGTGGAATAAACCATGAAAGTCATAGGAAGAGTACCTTGTCGGACATGGGAGGTCGTCCCCATGTCCGACCCGTAGAGACTTCATGTGCTCCAAGTAGCATGATCAATTACTCCATCTCATTTCTCAAGGATTCGGTAGATTCTGGAATATTCTAGGTAGGATTTGGCTGAACCGCGATGATTTGGACGTTGCTACAGGGCCCTTGGTGGCAAAGGATTTGGTCAAAAGTTTGTATGTCGGTTTACCATGAAATTTCCAACACTTGTTCCGAGTGTGGTTGGGTTTGTGACAGTAAACACAAGTTGATGAATTTGCAAGTCACCGGTTGACAGATAACTGCAGGAAGGCTGCAGGAAAGTTGCAAGAGAGCTGCAAGAATGATGCAGGAAAGTATGCAAGAAAAGCTGCAAGAAAAAGTCACGTTGAGTGGAAGGAACAACGCTGTAAGAAGAAGCGGGGAACCGAAGGACCTGCTGCTTTTTAATTACCATATCAGCAAAAAGGAAGTTAAGGTTCAGCAGCAAGTATGGCTGCGGGAAGGCTGGCTTTAGAGGCAGCTGAGATCATTGGTTGGAAGGGAAAAAATAGTCAGGCTACACTAGTTCTTCCCGGTTTATCCCCTACCGGAGACAGCCAATTGGATTTTTCCTCGGGAACAAAAATTGCCAGATAATTTTCTACGTGAGAGATAGCTGACTGAAAAAAAAAAAAGTGCTAGATGGTTTTCCACGGGATAATTTTCCACAATGAAGGCTTAAAGAAAAACATCCACTGAAAAAAAAAAGAGTTTTTCTCTACGGTAGAAAGCCTGCAGGTGGGAAAAAGAACTGACAACACGAATGAAAAGGAAAAAAAACTGCATGAAGTTCTGCAAGAAGAATCGACGGCTAGGGTTTGATCCATGGCTCTGATACCATGTTGAGATTTGGAATAGAGTAGCTTAATTTCATTAATAGGAGGTGGGGTATTTAAACTAAATTACAATATGCATAGTAATGGAAAGTAATAAAAATTGAATTAAATAATTCGCAAAGAAATAAAAGAAAATAAAACGAAAGAGGAAATACATAATCAGGAAATAAAATCAAATAATAAATAATAAAGGCATTGGGATGTCATTATAATCTAATAAAATGTTTTATTTTTTCCATCGCATTAGTAAAAAAGAAGTTGATGAGACTTTAAAGAAAACCAAAAGTAGAAAATCATAAGACCTGTGATATCTCAATTAAAGTATGGATATATTTAGGAGATTTGAAAGTTTCTTAGCTTACTAAATTTTTTAAAATTATTTTAAAAACTAAAAAGATGCCTAAGGAGTGAAGAAAGAGTATTTTGGTCGCATTTTTAAGAATAAAGAGAATGCATAAGAGTGTGCAAATTATAGAGGAATTAAGTTGATGTATCATTCTTTAAAATTATGGGAGAAAGTATTTGAACATAGGTTAAGACGTGATCAAAGATTTCTCATAATCAATTTGGATTTATGTCGAACAGGTCTACTATGGATGCTATACATTTATTGAAAGGTTTAATGGAAATATATTGAGAGAATAAGGAGGATCTAAATATGATTTTTATTGATTTATAAAAAGCTTATGATAAGATTCCTAGAAAAGTCCTTTGGAGAATTTTGTAGAAGAAAAGAGTTGATATGACTTAGATTCAATTCATTGAAGTTATGTATACTAGGGTTGTTACTTGTGTTTGAATAGGAGGATTGACTCAGTACTTTCCTATTTCAGTTGCAATACATCAAGGATCCACTTTAAGCTCGCATCTTTTTTACTTCAATTATGGAAGCTTACTAGACATTTACAGAAAAATGTCCCTTGGTGCATGTTTTTCGTTGATGATATCCTTCTTATGGATAAGACTAGAGAAAGAGTTTGGGAAAAAACATGAATCATGAAGGTCTAAATTAGAGTCTAAAAACCTTTGTTTGAGAAGATCTAAAACTGAATACATGGAATATAATTTTAATAGTAGTAGCTCTAATGGCAAAGTTGTAACTACGGGGGATCAAATCATTATAAGGTGTGATCATTTTAGATATCCCGGGTTTATAATTCGAAGTAATGGTGATATACATACGGGATGTTAGTAGAACTGAAGTTGGTTGGTTGTAGTGGAGAAATACATCGGGTCTATTGTGTGATAGAAAGTATTGTACCACTCAAACTGAAAGGAAAATTTTATAAGATGGTGGTGGGACCTGCAATATTCTACGGCGCAGTGTTGGCCTTTAAAAGAGAAGCATAAAATAAAGTTAAGTGTAGCTAAGATAAGAATGCTTAGGTGGATGAGTGCTCTGACACTTAGAGACAAAATGCGAAATAAATGTATTTGTGATAAGGTTAGTGTAGTTGATGTGGCAGGCAAGATTAAAGAGAGTCGTCATAGATGGTTTAGTCATATTAAACGACGACCATCTGACGATCCTATCAGGAAAATAAATGTTTTAGAATCAACTTATGTTAATAAATGAAGACTCGAGTAAAGTGTATAAAAAAAAATCTTAATCTATTAGAATTAAATGAGAATATGACTCTCAATAGGGCGATGGAGAAAAAGGATCATATAGCCTACACCATTTAGTGGGATAAAGGCTTAATGTTGTTGTTGTTGTTGTTGTATGTGACAGGTAGATATGTTTTCCTATCTATCTTTGATATCTTCTCTTATCCAAAGAGACACTTTTTCTTCGCTCTTTGACTTGTGGTTAGGATCCATTGGAATATTAACTGGTTTACATTCAATCATTCTTGTTTCTTTTAGTCGAACTAGAATGTATTTTCTTTTTGATATAACAATGTCTTTCTTGGACCTTATCACCTCTATACCTAAAAAATATCTCATGGTTCCTAGGTCATTGATTTCAAAATCCATGGCAAGCACTTCTTTGATCTTGAGAATCTCTCTTTCATCATCACCCGTAAGAATCAAATCATCTACATAAACTATCAGTGCAACAATCTTATATTTCTGAGTGTGTATTACAAATAGACTGTGATCAGCTTGAATTTGTGAATAACCTTTGGATCTCATAGTTTTAGCAAATCTTTCAAACCACGCTCTTGGTGATTAATTAAGTCTATAGAGAGACTTCCTAATTTTGCATGGTTGGTGTTTGTTAGAATCATTCTCAAATCCTGTGTGTATCTCCATATACACTCCTTCCATATCCCCATTCAAGAAAGATATTTTTAATATCAAGTTGAAAATATCTAATACACATTCTTTATTAATTAGTATTGAAAGTAGAACTCTAATAGTGTTACATTTAACAACTAGTGCAAAAATCTCCTCATAGTCGATCCCAAACATGAGTAAAACCTTTTGCAACAAGTCTGGCTATGAATCTTTCAATATCTCCATCACTATATATTTCATGTTGAACACCCGATTGCACCCAACCAGTTTCTTTTCATGAGAGAGTTTAGTAAAAATCCATGTATCATTAAGGTTTAGTGCTTGAACCTCTTCTTAAACAGCTTTCAACCATTTTGTATTTTCAAGAGCTTCATGAATGGATTTAGGAATTTGCATACTATCGAGGTTAGAAACAAAAGATTTGTAGGATGAGGATAGCTTCCCATAAGCTATATACTCTTGAATTGAATATCAAACACAACTTTCATTATCATTAACATTGAAAGAGGACGGAGATAACCCATGAAATGAGACTCATATTCACTCGACATTTCAGGTGGATGTTGGCTTGGGTTTTTTTTTTAGCAGTTCTGCCCTTACAAATTATCTTTCACCTACTCAAAGTGTTTCTTCATCTTTGTGTGTGCACAAAGTTCTTTGTTTTGAACTTTAGTCTGAGTTGATAGTGTTGGTTAGGTATCCTCGGCCATGATAGGAGTGTAGGTGTAGTGTGGTGAGGTCAGGTGTCATCAAGTGCAACACAAAATTGATATCCATTTGCACTCTCCCCCTGAACATCAAAATTGGGGTAGTATTATTAATTTTAAGAAAAAAATGGCATCCATGAAGTTATATTTTCTGGTAACACGAGAGTAGCACTTATGCCCATTTTTTTTGGTGGCCTACCCAAAAAAATATATTTGATAGATCTAGAGTCAAGTTTTGTGTGATTTTGAGAATAGACGTAAACAAAGGATACACACCAAATGATTTTAAGTGGTGCAGCAGAAGAGAAAGCTCTTATGTGAGGATGTGTTACCATCAAAACAAGAAAATGTGTTTTGAAGTTAAGTAGCCGACAAGAGATTCGATTGATAAGGTATGCTATAGTAAAAATCGTTACCCCAGAAAAATTTGAAACTTGATAGGGCACCATAATTGAGCGAGATACCTCAAAAAAATGTTTGGTCTTCCTCTCAACTACCTCATTTTGTTGTGGGATATCAATACATTAACTCACATAGATGATTCCATTTTTTAAAATATATGACTCAAAGATGGAATTAAAATATTATCTTACATTATCAGTTTTGAAGATCTGAATTTTGTGTTGGAATTCAATTTAAATCATGTTATGGAAGGTTTGAAAGATTTGAGTCATTTTAGATTTCTCTTCATTAGGAATACCCAAGTAATTCTAGTATGATCATCAATAAATGAGACAAACCATTTAACTCCACTTAGGGTCTTCAACCTTGAAGGTGACCAAATATCACTGTGGATGGTAGAAAAAGACTGAGGATTTTTACCTGGTCATGAGATAATTATTTCTAGTGTGTTTGGCAAGTTTACAAATCTCACATTAATAAGAACTATGACTTTTATGAATAAACAAATGAGGATACAACTGCAATATAATTGAAATTAAGATGCCACAGGCAATAAGAAGATAACATGACCTACCTTCTGGCAGGTATAGACTGAGCAGACGCAGAATTAGTTAATAATGGAGACGAGATCATTTGTGTTTAGAGAGATATTTTCCTAGAGCTGGTTGTAATAATAACATGTTATTTAAAATTTTAAATAACTTAATTATATAAATAATGTAAAAAAGTTACTTGTTATAAAACCCGTGAAACATGTGTCGTTCAAAGGGAAAACCCACAGCCCGTGGAAGAATTAAGTCAAGGCTATCCCCTCATTCCTTTCTCATTTGAACTCGGTAGACGAAAGAGAAAGAAATGGAGAGAGTGAGGAAATGCCAAAGGGAGAGAGAAAGATAGCGTGAGAGACAGAGGAAGAAGAAAATAAAGCAGACGAAGGAGTTTACCTTTAACTGAGCCAGAGAGGAAGAAGGAAGACTTGTACTCCATTCTTCCACACCCGAGAGGCTCAAAAGAACATTCTTGAAGTGGCAGCGGATGAAGGAGGAAGTGTCAAAGCCGAAAACAAGTGAAGGAGAGGTCGCATGCCTCTCATGTAGTCATATAAGGCCTTTTTCGCAATCGAGAGCAGTTCGAGCTAGCACCTGAAGGCTCAAGTGATCAAAGCGAGCCTTCCTCACGCATCCCTTTCTTGCATGAAGGTAAAGAAAGAAAAATTTAGGCTTCCTGTGCCCTAACCGAAAAGAAGTAGAGGTAAGGTCAAGTGGCTTTTAGGAAGACTCGTTGAGTGTATAAAAGATTTGGTAGCATTCATTGGAACTTCATGCATGTGTGAAGGTCTCCACCGAGCCCCACTTGCTCATTGTCTGTAATAAGGGAAAGGAGAGATTTTGGCTCAGAAAAATAAAACTTAATTTTAAATATTTATGCTTAATTTTATTTTTCTAGACAAATTTTAATTATAATTAAATAAAATGAAATTTCAAAAAATTTACATTAAATTGATTTTAATTTTGTTAATAATTGTTTAGAGGTAACTAGCAATAAGGCTAAAGGAAAAAAAGATAACTTTGCTAAAGAAAGGAATTCAAGTATGAAGCTTAATTTAAATAATTAATTGCTCGTTATATAATTAAATCAAGTTTAAAAGCTAAATTAAATTGTTTATAAATAAAGCATGTTAAAAAGAAGTTTAGGAAAGTAATTTTTTTTAAAATGCAATACTTTACAATATAGAGTAATCCAGCTAAATCAATTAGTTATACGTTTTAGAAAATCAAAAGAATTTTGGAAGTATATATTTATTATAGGTATATGTAAATGTTCATATAATTAAATAAAGATCTAATTAAATAAGTAAATTGTGAAAATAATAATAATAAATCTAGAATTAATAGAAAAGAAGACTAGCCCTGGACAGAAGCTAATTATATTTAAATTGTGATTACATGTGCACCTACGAACAAATTTCACTTGAAGAATAGAACAATGGACATTAGATTATATTGTAGAGGTGAGTAAATATTTTTTTATTTAGAACACTTTGTTTAATTATACATGTCTTTACTATTTCCGAGCTTTTCTTTAAAAATGCAAAAGTTCATGGTTTTCTTTTATGCAAGAAAAAGAAATAAAATATAGTATATACATGCATATGTGAGTCATCCCTGAATGATACTGGCAGAGAAATGCAATTTACCTATGCACAGAAATGAAAATGAAAATGGTTGTCTATCTTTTATGATGGGTTAGAAAATGTTAAACTTAAAATAAACATTTAGACGATGACTCTCAATAAAGAAAAAGTAGAACATAGATAATTAAAAGTAAATAAAATTGGATTCTTTACTGTAGTAATTTTATGGTTTGCTGCAATTTTATAAAATATTTTAAAATGACAATTACTATAATTTAGAAATATTTATCCACTGAGCAGTTTTAACTCAACATTTCAGTTCCAAACATTTTACAGGAAAACCATCTTTACGTTAGATGAACCTTAGAGAGTACATGTATAGACACAAAGGAGTGCAGGATAATGAGTATTATAGTTCAATTTTATTTTTTGTTAGATGTAAATGTTTAAATATGAATAAAATATTATAAATATAAATTATATAAAATAAAATGACTCTTTCGTACTTTGAATTTTATTTTAATTATGAAACAAAACTGTTAGATAGTTTTCTTCCGTCCGACCGATGGTTCTCATCTTGGAAATTTCAAACTCCCGGGTCGGGTCGTGATAAGGGTTGTATCAGACCACAGCTCATTAATCAACATATTTTCTTGAGGTGTATATACACAAAAGAACCATTATTACTCCCTTCTTTTTTAATATGAGAGAAAATATTTAAAAGGTCTTTGCATTGTCAAATCTCACTCTTTTAGTTTCAATATCAAAATATTGTTATCATATTAAAAATAGATAAAAAGTATGATATTTAAATAGCCTTTAGCATTTAATAGAACCTATTGAATAAGGGTGCAATCATTAATAAAGGACACAGACCGTCAGGCCCTAGTTATGTTAGGGGTAAATAATATGGTGAATGAGAGAAAAAAATATTTTTGTGTTCTTATGTAACTTATTAAAGAATTGACATGCTTGTCTTGCTAACTCACAAGGAAAATTTCTCAGATACTACTATTATTGAATAATAAAGTAAATATAACTTATAAAAAAACAGAACAAAGATGGCCAAATGTAGATTTTATTTTTACTTACTGGAATTAGATTTTCAAAAGAATTATAATACAGCATATGATTTGTAGTTTCCTTGGTACTAGATTCGAGACAATTAAGGCTGTCTCCTTTAGCAAGTCCATGCCATGCTACTAAAATAAATAATCGAAGCGAAATATATAATGAAACATTTAGAATCTATACTTAACTGTTGGAAAAATCATAAGTTAGTGAATAATTTGGACAAGGAGGACATTCATGTATAAAGATTTGTTTATAAGCGTATATTCTTAGCCAGAAAAGGTTGTTGGTGATCCATCAGCAATAATTATTTTCTTATTGGAGGAAGTATATGGAATAAATTTGTGTCAAGAGTTAGTCATATAGCGTGGAGCTCCTGAATAAATAGTCGATGACATAAGACTGAATATCTTTAATACTTTAAAAGCATAAGAAAAGAAGGTAATATCTAAGAGTATAAGAGAACAAATACTTGTTGTAAGAATCTTTTCTATTGATATCAGTAAATTTTAACTACTTTAATTCTTTTTTTGGAAAATCTTTGGTTTTACATTCCTCCACATGTGTTATATATGCATGTATCTATTCTTTTGCTTACCCTTTCAGTGTCATCGCACTCTTTTTTGTTTCACGTGAAGCTTCCAACATCAATATTTTGAATGTTATGCCTTCAATATTAACCATCTCTTTTGGGTGTAGCTGATTGTGCTACTCGGAAAAAAAAAGTTCTTAATCACAGTGTTTGATGTTGATGGCCTTTGTAATAGAAGTCTATATGAGTATTGCAATCAAAACTCTCTTTCTTTTATCTCCTTAATCCATTCAAATGATGACAATGACATCAATTACAAAAATCAAATTTTCCTTTTTCAGAATTTGAATCCTTGGAACTTCAAAATCAATATTCAATCTATCAAAAAAAAATCACACATTCAATCTTTTTCAATAAACCCTTTTAGGAGAACTACATCTTTGTTATAGTCCATTGGATGAATTGATAACGAAACACCTCCTGCATAAGACCTTGTAATAGATTGAAGTATTTTGTGATGGATTGTCCTTTTTACTTTGTGGTTGAGATCTTGATTTTGATCTCATGGATCTGGGTAGGATCACAGACTTCAGAATATACTTGATTTAACATATCACGAATTTCATTTAACGAATGAAGAAACATGGAAGTGTTGCTTATTTCAAGAACCATGAAGTTCCACAACTAGGACTTCATCATTGAGTCATATTCATCCCAATTATTGAATATATGATCACCTTGTTGAGACCCGATGTTAAAAAAACGGCCCAATTTTCCTCATCTCTCAAAAAAGAACCATTTATAATCAGTTAAGGTAATTCTTTCCATTTAAAGTATATTTTGAATGAATAATATTTTATTATCCTATTGTGCTTGAGTTAATAGTTTCAATTCTAAATGAACCAAAGATCAAATGAACAAGGATAGCTTTGTAATCCGTGGGAAAAAAACATGCTGGTAACTGGTTGCACAAAAAAAGATATAAATAAAAAGATTATAAGGAATAAAAATATACCTGAGCAAAGAAAACTTGCAAGTTCTAGACAATGTAGTGACCAAGGCTAAAACTTATAGAAATGCTAAAAAAAAAAAAGAGAATTTATCACTTGCTTCATTCCAACATTTCTACGATATTTATAAAATCCTAGGAAAAGCTTCTAGTAAGAAAAAATATAAAATCAAATAATAATATTGCAGAATAATTACAATAATTCATAAATTGATGGGGCTACAAAATAATAAATTAATTAATTATAGTAGCCCACCGATTGATGCAATGGCACTAATAATCCCACAGATAATTGAAGTGGCATGAAGCGAATAAATTGGAGAATGGCTAGGTTCAGTGTAAAGTTAATTGAGTGAGAATTAATGGATGTATTTTTTATGGAAATTTTTTCACAACAATAAATGGCAGCCCAACAATGGTAAACTGCGTCAAAAAACAGCCTTATTAAGCAACCATTTTTATCCGACCTATCGTTGGCCGCTTCAAAGTAAAACCAATATTGAAGTATCTAAACTACATCACACAGCAAAACCAATAAAAGCAACTCCACTAAAGGAAGCTGCCACTAAAAAACCAGGCTACTTAAGTAGGCATTTAAATCGAAAACAATTCTTTGAGCAGGCCGTCAAGCCACTTCAGATTTAAATTTA